>JASFDB010000165.1:0-10909 GCA_036937035.1 Cystodermella granulosa | reverse complement strand
GTTATCACTGCCGGGAATTCGCTCCAACGTGGCGACGATTCGTAGCAGGCGCCAAACAGGATTTGCCGAGTGTGAAGGTAGGGCAGGTTAATTGTGCAGTACATGGAGGTACGGCTCTTTCCAGTCACCACTCCCCACTACACTAACCTTTCGCAAATCTACAGACCTCTGCGCCTCCAATGGCATCAAAGGCTACCCTTCATTGATAATATACAAAGATGGTGTAGAAGTGGAAAAATATAACGGCAACCGTGAGCTCGATGACCTCAAGTCATTTGTTAAACGATTCGTACCGCCGGACACCCCTTCCAATACGGAAAAACCCTCTTCTCATTCAGTTATTAATCCCACCGGAGACGTTTTAAGCCTAAACGAACGCTCTTTCTCGTCCACGCTTGAAAATGGGCCAACGTTTGTTAAGTTCTTCGCCCCTTGGTGTGGCCACTGCAAGAAACTAGCTCCCATTTGGAAAAATTTGGCAAGCAGTATGCAAAACAGGGTGACAATTGCCGAGGTCAACTGCGATGACAACAAAGCGCTCTGCCAATCCGAGAGGGTCAGCGGATACCCATCACTTATCTATTATTCCAACGGTGTGAAATCGGAGTACAACGGTGGACGCAAGCTAGAACAGTTAAAAACTTTCTCCGAGAAAGCCTCAGCTGCGTTCGTTCTTTTACTCACTGATGCTATCCCTTGGATCCTCAATCTTTTTTTACAGCGGTCTGCTCAAACTAGAAAATGTTAACGACCTCGATAAGATTGTTGCAGAAGAGGAGGTCGTTTATATTTTTGCCAATCCTACATCAGACGCTCATGCTGTAGTAAGTCCAAACCTTATCTAAATCTTCGTATTTAACATGCAATTTTTATATTCCAGGACGTCGTTCGTAAGGCATCAGCACCTCTTCTTGGCTCTCCTATTATCTACGAGTCTTCCTCTCCTTCCCTCTTTTCTCGTTTCGAAATTCCACTATCAACCTCATGGGCTCTCATTGCACTCAAAGATCATGATTCCCAAACCCCATCCTCTGTCTTCCTCGGATCCTCAAAACACTCTGACAAAGTAAACGCCTGGCTCCTCTCTCACAGGCTACCTACCTCGTTGGAGCTCACACAGGACACGTTCCAAACAGTCATGAAAGCCCCACAAGCGCCTTTGGTCGTTATTGCCGCTGCCACGCCTGAGAATCAAGACGCAATCAAGGAGAAATTCCTCGAGCTGGGCCGGAAATGGCGTTCAAAGACGAGTGGTAGTGGTCGTGTAGACGGACGAGAAATTGTGTTTACGTGGATGAATGTGGAGAGATGGAAGAAATGGATGAAGAGCATGTATGGTATCAAGCTGGACGATCAACATGATGGACTAGATCATGTTCCATTGGTGATTGCTGATCATGATGTGCGTTTGGTTATTTTGTGGTTTCCATGCAACACTCATTTCGTGCTATTATGCCTACAGCGGCTTATTTACTATGATTCTGATCGCCATGGAAATAAAATAAAAATCACATCTTCCAAGAGTCTGTTCTCCGCAGTAGAGGATGCGGCGCAGGGCAAGCTGTCGTACAAGCATTCAGAAAATCTGATCGAGAGGCTAGCGAGGGTAGGTCGTCGTCTTGATGTATCGTGTTTTTACCCCCCTGACTAGGCTTTTGACGAGCAGTATCTCAATAACAAGATGGTCGCAATCGAGTATTATGTCGTCACCTACCCATTTCGCTCCATCTTACTCTTCCTTTTGTCTATCACCATCTTCTTTTGGGTGCTCTTCCGTCTATTAGGAGGTGTGGGTGAGAGGGATTATAGGCAAGAGAAGATGAGCCGATTGGATTGATGTGGTTCGTTCGGGATCTGTAATTGATCTTTTCCATGTACTGTACTTATCCTATCTTAATGCTCAGTTGTTCAGGCTAATTCATGAGAAGTTAGCGCATGCTTTGATTTAATCACAATTTTGAGTGATCTGGAAGAACTGAAACACATGATGCACTAAAGCCTTACTATATTTGCTTACATATAGGATAAGCCTTCCTAGCTGTCTTCAGGACAGCCTATCTCGGTGCAAAATATATCCAAGCATTATCACTGTCGACAATGAATCTACAAATATCGCCGAACCACTCACTGCTTTCGCAAAAAAAATCCCGTGCGTCCGGGCATATTCACGACTTGTATGGCACCCCGCCGGATGCCTGTCTTGGGATTAGCAGCATCTCTCAACTTAGGGAAAAGGAAGCCGAGAATGTTGATTAGACTTGAAATGGATTCTATGTGCCACACAATCTGAGTGTCAGCAGATCTAGCTGTGCATCATGTTGAGTGCACTAGAAGATGCCTGACTCTGAACATTCGAGTCCCAGGATTCCGCTTGCCATGTCTATCGGACTTCTCGACCCAAGTATGACTCGTACTATATGGTATTCACTGCCAGAGGATAGATGGGCCTTAAGACAGAATCGACGCGCAAAATCCAGACGATATGCACACTGCTCTATATATGTTGTACTTCTGTGCCTCCTGGTTATCACAGCTTGCGGGTTATCTGCTGCAAGCGCTATGCTCTAAACCCCTCACCTGAGTTCGCAAACCGCCGTAATCGTGTGGAATGTGCAATTGGTATCTTGATATTTCTGACGGTGTTGACCACTGACACGTTGTTGGTGGCTAATTCCATTTTGGTATGTAAACATCACTAGACCACATCATCACCGTTTATCTTGAGATTAGGTACGATGTCCAGAACATCAACCAGAGCGATCATATCTCACCCGAGGGAATCGATCCCAGACATCTGAAGCATCGAATCTGCCTAGAATAAGAGACGTAATAGCCATGGCAAAATACACCAATTCCAGTTGCGAGCATCTCTCGGCTCATTGTCATTTTCACTGATCTAGCAGTTTATGTCAACGACTAGACAGCAACTTCAAGCTGTCGTATGAGTTGACTCGATGCCATAATAATGGGCGTAGAATACGTTCCCATGTAAATCCCATCTAGCCAACAGCTATAGATACCTTCAAGTTTATGAAAAATGTGCAATGATTATGAAGAATTGTTATGGATTTTAAATTCTATTTATAACGCGTGCGCAACGACGAGCAGAACACGGAAGACTCAGAATTGATGGGAAAAATTGTACCCAGCCTACCGTACATAGCGCACACTATGTTTACCATACGACGGCGAGAGGAACACGTTTAACTTGAACCCCGTGCTTGACAACGAGCAGCACGCGAAAATGCGCCGTTGGTGATTGCCATCAGTTGATGTGAGCTGATGTGAGTTGATGTGAGTGACGGTTCCATTGATTGAATTCGGAAAATGAACCGCGGAACTCTCCCTTACCATAGCCCTGTGGGGCATCATTAAGTTCGTCAACAATGATCAGAGTTCCCAGTATTGCAAAATGCTGTTAATACTGGCTGAGTGCGGCACTGGGGAATTCTTGTCTCTGAACATTCTACTCACCCACCTTGTGGCGTACTATGGTTATCGAACGACTCGAATACAGTTTTTACTGTCCAGGGCAGATAAAAAAACCAGTATATATCTTTACTAGTAATCTCTTTTCTTCCGCCATGACGTGTCTCAGCGCTATACTCTCGGCGGGTGCTCTGGGATTTGTTCTCGCGTTGGGCATAGCGTGTATCGACAACCTCTTGGATAGGCTGAAAGCAGAACCAACCCGCAAAATCCAGACTATATGCATACTGCTCTATGTTGTATTTCTGTGCGCCTTGGGTATTACAGCTTGCGGGTTATGTGCCACAAGTAGTATATTCTACATTGCTGCTGAGCTTCCCTCCTATTGCGTCGCATATTCAAGTTCACGAAGCAAGAATCCTCTGAATGACCGAATTCACCTCACTGGTGTGGAATCTGGAACTGCTATCTTGCTATTTCTGACGGTGTTGACCACTGATACGTTGTTGGTGCGTTCTCAGACTTAATTCACTGTTGCTCCAAATTGAGGCATCAATTATAGTTCTATCGCTGTGCAATCTTTTACCGCAGTATGCAATCATATCTCAGATTCACGATAATCATCCCTTTTCTGACTTTGCTCGCTTCACTCGGTATGTAGAAATTTAGAAAATGGCATTTGATCTAGTTTGCTAACTTGAACACCTGAATGATTTGATTCATCAGTAACCGGGATTTATTTAATCCTCGAACTAACAAAGTACTACACAAACTTAGGGAAGGAGAGTCTCCAATCCTTCAATTCTGCAACCATCTTTTTTTTGATTGCAACCCTCTCGCATAACATCATCGTTACAACCATGATCGTGGCCCGCATTCTAGCGCAGCGTCATATCCTCATAAAGACGTTTGGGAAGGGGTATGGTTCGCAATATACAAGCATCGCGGCGATGCTCATCGAATCAGCATCTCTTCCCATCATCTGGGATACCTTCTTTATAGTATCTTTAGTCGGCAAGGCCGAACCATACTTATCCCCGGATGTACCAAATTCGTCTCTGGGCTTCCAGCTCTCTGCTCAGTTCCAGGTAAATAGTTTACTATACAAGGCTTTTCATTCATGCACTTCACTGAACGCTAAAATATCAGATCATTGCTCCGCTGTTGATTATATTTCGTGTTTCCCAAGGCAAGGCATGGACCACTAATGCCACGGTCAACATCACCTCCGAATTCATAGCCAGTCAACATCATGATAACGTGGACCCAGAGACTCCTGTATGCGATAATAGCGAGCATACTGCGAGCGATGATAGTCAGTCTGCAGAGCAAGAGCAAGAAATTTTAGAGGTTTCTGCTTAGGATGGACGGGTTACAACTTGGTGTCGTAGTCAGCGCTCATATCAACAATGCGACCCTAGCCTTCTGATATTTATTGTGTAACAATTTTGCACTTGACGATGTATGTATTTGTTACTTTGGATCGACGTGTCGTTTGTAATTTGTAATTGATCCTTGCTATGTATTGTACCCATCTCACTTACCTTCATGATTATTATTCCAGCTAGCCCAATAGATGTTAATGCATGCCTAGTCATGTAAGGATAGGCTTTCGCAGCCTTTGTCTTGGTCCGAAATATATCTCAAACGTAAAGTCGTCAACAACGAATATACAAACATCACTAAAACCACTGTGTTTGTAAAGCCGCCGCCTGTCTTGGTATCAGCAGTATCTCATTTTCGAAAGAAAAGGGAGCCAAAAATGCCGAGGAGCGTGGTGTGGCCGGCGTGTGATTTGGGTATGATGTCCAGAACATCAACCAGAGCGATAATATCTCACCCGAGGGCATCGATCCCAGATTTCTGGAGCGTCGAATCTGCCTAGAATAAGAGACGTCATAGCCATGGCAAAATACACCAATTCCAGTTGCGACATCTCTCAGATCAAGTGTTCTCATAGATGAGCGGATCTGTGAGGTAATATCGTCAATTTCACTGATCTGGCAGTCTGAATAAGTGGTTAGATAGCAACTCACTCCAAGCTGTCGTGTGAGTTGACTCGATGCCATCCCCATGTACATCCCATCCAGCGAGCCTAGATACCTTTAAATTTTAAAAAACTGCAGCAACGGTTATTCAAAATTGTAAATGGATCAGTTTACGCCAACACCGCCCTTGAACAGTTTTGCGCAGAGTGGAATTCAGTGAATTCGGGCGACCGTCAACCGCTTTGATTGCTTCGTTCGTTGATACATATCACTATCACCCAATCAGATCCATGAATTCGGAGCGAGAGCTCATCCGACTCGGAGAAATGACAGATATAGAAAGTAGGTTCGGTTCTGCAGGATTGCGTTTTAAAACAGGTGACATAGCAACCCTAGTCATGTCACCCAAAACAGGATCAAGCGAACAATCTGTCAAACTGCAAAAGAGTATAGCATTCTATTTTCAAGAGCAAAGATACACGTACATACAATTTCCATGTACAGTCATGTCATCGAATACACGATTGTTTGCATCTGCAAAGATATAATCATAAAACGTGTGGTAGCCAGATCTTTCAAGCAAGTGAGGCGGGGCCACCAATCAAGAGTCGGAGTCCCCATTGAAGTACACCGTGTTCATAAGACGCGCTGGCAGCCCCAGAAGAGTCGTGTCCGTTGCCCTGTCCGTAAATAAAGGCCGGATCTTCTGCCGCAAAATATGACTGGGGACGAGCAGCAATGGCAAGGCACTCGCAGTCTCGCACAGTACACATGGAGAACATGCAGAAAACTTCTCTTCTCTCTACACAACCCCATTTTATACAACTCCCGGCGTTCCCTGACTTCTGGGTCCGTGCACAAGATAGAAGGAGGAAGACATTATTATCTAGGGCAACGGTGCACGATCGATAACGCCCGGTTTTGGAGCTTGGGTCAAATTGTTGTGCTTTGAGCTAGGGACTGAATACGGAATGTTGTGTGTTTCGTGGAAGAAGTATGAAGAATTAGTGTTTAGGGATGACTGGGGTAAAGTGTGATGTACGAGGGTGGAGGGAACGCGGTGACAAAGGGAGTATAGGAAGAGATGAGCAAGGAGATCGAGAGAAGGTATGAGGTTAATGCTGTTGCTGTGCAACAATGGGGAGAAGAGGGAGGTCATAAACAGAAAGAAGGCGCGGTGAGGGTTCCTTATGTCATAATAGTTGAAAAAGACTTGAAGAGCAGTGAATATAAGCCTGTCTATGAGAGGCTCTGGAGTGTCCAGTGAGGATACGAAGTGCGTAAGGAAATGCTGAAGTAATTCAATGACTTGTGTGTGTGGGCCAACGCACGGCGCGGCATATACGAGTCCGAGGTAGATAAAGCTTATTTAATACTATGATACAAAACATCAGTGCGCTCCCAAAAAAATTAGAACATATTACAATGGTGTTATTCTCTGTCTGACATACAACGCGGCGCATGCCTCTCTTCCCCTGAAAACCCTCATATTGCCGTTGGCAGCCAGAAGACCTTGATGTTCGAGGTTGTGTCCTGTGCTCATTCCATCATCATTGTGCAGACCATCAGCAGGACGGAAGCCACGTGGCACCCAATACTGCGTCGGATTCCAAGTCCGCCCGTCTCCATTTGAGTATTATATCTTGTAGTCCCAGTAAATGATAATCGCGGATCAGGAACGGGCGGCGTTGTGAAAAGATTGGGAAGAGCTGATAAAAGTGAAAAACCGAAGAGGAAAAGCAATGGCAGTAATTGAATGAAGATTGATCGTGGTGGAGTATTCCCATTAGCTTGCGGTTGGCGCGTACCTCCCATGCGCGTAGTACGGAAACCTCCAGGCCCAAAAGTAGTCGTAAAGACTGAGCTCCAATTAATTTATGATTCATATTCAGCGGAACATTTACGCACTGGGCCCTCCTCCAAATCCTCCACTTAGCCCAGGTCCAAAAGCATTCCCTCCACCACCAAAGAACATGTTGAACAAATCCTCAGGACTGAGCTCGCCGTCGAAGCCACCTCCATTTCCAAATGGACTAGTGGCGAAACCTGAAGATTGAGAGGACATTCCGCCGAAACGAGATTCTGGATCGGACCCGCTACGGTCAAAGACAGCACGTTTTTGAAAATCTGAGATTTTCATTTATAGATAAATTGACGAGAGACTTGACGTGGACGTACCAGATAGGAGCTGAAATGCTTTCGACACCACTTCAAGGGATATTAGCATCAGCACATTTTTTGAGTGACAAGCACGTACTCTTGAAAGCCTCATCAGCACCTGGTGCTCCGTTTTTATCCGGATGAAGAGCTAATGCCAGCTAAAACTTTATTTTAATAAGATGGCCAGCGCAGCACATAAAACAAACCTTTCGATATGACTTCTTTATCTCGGCCTCTTCGCAATCCTTCTTCACTGAAAGAATTTCGTAATATTCTGTTACCTTACAAGCTCGTACCCTTTTGACTACTGCATTTTGCTCGGCTGTATACTCTCGCTTCTCGCCGCCTTGTCCTCCCGCCGTGCCGTTCGCACTGGATGAGTTTTGAGTATGTCGATGTCTCATTCCACTTGCGGACGGATGTTCCTCTGCTTGAGACTTTGCAACGGACGGTCCTTGATTTGAGGATGAGGATTTCGAGGAGTCACTCGTATTGATTGCAGCCAAGAGCCTGTGGCGTCTCGAAGAGTGCAATAGACTTCTGGCAGAACTTGCGTGCGGAGGGTATATTGGCAGCTTCATAGTGCCTTTGCGCTATTGAAAGACACCTAAGTGCTTCTTCTCTGTTGCTTTCCATCAGGAGGTGTCTGGTGAGAAAGTTTGTGTGGCCGCCAGGACAGCCAGTGCGAGATTAACAGAAATATTGATGGACGCGGACGTGGAGACTCAGGTAGCTCGGGTTAGGGTTTCCATTTGTTTCGACTTTGTCACGGTACGTTATCCTCATGAGTACATTCAATTTTAATTATTTTGCCTCCGTACTTGGTCACTCATGAAAGCCTCAGCTTCAGAGCAGGGTGAACCAGACTCTTCTGACTTGGCCCGTTTCAGAGAGGAATGGAAAGCCGAAGTGCAAAGAAGAAGCCTGAGGGTTGCCGCACCCGGAGAGTCTATCGCTAACTTGAATGCAGAGGGACAGCCAGCGGCGGCTTCCAGCTCATCAGTCACAACTAGCGGGGCATTTATTGTTCCTAACCTGCCAGCTCGCGAAGTTCTGAAATATACATTGCCGAATAGTCATCCCGCCAATTCTAGGAGTAATGCAGGCTGTCAACCCACAACTGAAAGCAGCATTACACAGTTATCGCCAAGCTATTGATCGCGAACAACGAGGAGAACTCGACGATGCCCTGATGCTTTACAGGCAAGCTTTTCGTCTCGTGAGTTCGTAGAGATTTCTATAACTTACTATATCACTCATCTATTACTTTTCAGGATACCAATGTAGATCGTGCATACCAGCATGAGGAGATGAAGTTAGCATGAGATGTTGCCAAGAAACTGAGGGAATTCGGAGTCGGGATTGACTGGCTCCATGAATGCCATGGATGCCGTTTCCGCCTTAGTCATGTTGACGTTGTCATGCAAACCACCAGCAAAACGAAGCCACACAGAACAAATAGCTCACAGCACCATCAGAACAACCAAAGCGAGGCACACATGGAACAATCAAACCACAACTCTGCACTCATTAGTGCGTACTTACGAAAAATGGACCGTATAAGAAACGAATCCTCGTTCCACATCGGACTCGTAAAATGTCAATAATATATTAACTGCACACATAGCCTTTCCTTTATCGTGGATGACCTTAAGCTCGTATCTCCAACAGCTCCAAGTTACTGTTTCCAGTCGCAGATTACTGCCTTGTTTCCTCCGAAGTCAGCTTTCGACAGAGCTTGCCGCTGTTCTGAGACGGCATTGACCTAGGCACGCGGACTTGTTTCAATCTTTTGTGAGCAAGAGAAAGACGGTTGAAACTGGCTGAAACTCGTGCCAATATTATCTCTGTGGAGCAGCAATCAGTGTTTTTGTCAGATAATTTAGGACAGATATACAGCGGCAAATACTCATATGTGCATACCATTGTGAGCATCGTATCACTGACTATAACATCGATTAACGTCGTCGACTCATATACTTCTGACACGTTAGGTTTCTTCAAAGTTGGCGAATCGGCCGATTTTTTGAACATCCCAGCGTTTCCGAGTCAGCTCAGTCTGACAGGTAGCTGTGCATCACGATGCATGGTGCATGAGCTCCATGATCAGAGCTTCCAGCATTAACACTGCCCGAGTACACTGGGGAAGTTTGTCTCTGAATATCTCATCCTCTCACCATGGCTATCAAACCTCTCAATCCAAGTATTGTATATATGATTGATTGCGCTTTGGATCGAGATTTTGGAGATTTAGCAGAGCTGGTACCTGTGAAAAAGATGACCGTCTGTCCTCTATCAAACCACAGCGCTTCTCGGCCCTGCTCTTTCGGCCAGTGTGCTCTATGATTTGTTCTTGTGTTGGGCTTATCGTGTATCGGCCACCTCTAGATTAGTTTGAAAACGGAACCAACGCGCAAAATCCAGACAATATGCATCCTGCATTATGTCGTATTTCTGTGCGTCTTGGGTATCACATCTTACAAGTTATCTGCTACAAGTACAATGTTCGAATTCTATATTATCAACCTCCCCAGTGCGCCATGTTTGAAACCAAGGTGTCGACAGCAGTTGATTCCGCAATCCGCGTCTATAGTATGGAATCTGCAACCGGTATCTTGTTATTTCTGATGGTGTTGACCACAGACTCGTTGCTGGTGAGTTCTCAGACCTAATTTAGTGTCGCGCCCAGTTGAGACATTCCATTACAGTTCTATCGTTGTGCAATCTTTTACCGGAGTCTGCAATCATATCTCAGATTCATGATAATCGTTTCTTTTCTTACAAAGCTCGCTTCATTCGGTGGGTAGAAACTCGGAAATAGCATTTAATATAATATGCTAAAATCACTAGCGACTGGGATTAGATTAATCATTGCAATGAAGATCCAAGATCACAAAGTTTTCAAGTCGCGGCTCAGACACAAAAAAATAATTGACCATAACAAGACAAGGTTGTTCATTCGTGTAGCCCCACTGAACGCTTGCATATCAGATCATTGCTCCGCCGTTGGTTATATTCCGCATTTTGCAAGGCAAGGTTTGGACAACTAGTGCCACGACAGACATCAAACCCGAATTTATAGTTAATCAACTACATGATAACGTGGATCCAGAGCCTCCCGTGGGCGATGATACCGAGCCTACCGCGAGTAATGAGATTCCACGAGCAGAGCGAGAGCCGGGGATTTCAGAAGTATCTGCTTAGGATGGACAGGTTACTATGACTTGAAGCCGGAGACTTGCGTTCAAAGTTAAAGATATTTAACAATGACCTTCTGCTATTAATTGTGTTACAGCTTTTACCCAACGATTTATCTATTGCTTTGGATTGAC
>JASFDB010000164.1:0-10971 GCA_036937035.1 Cystodermella granulosa | reverse complement strand
AGGAATTTATGCTTGGTGATGACGAAGAGGGTGAAGAAATGGGAACTTTCAATTCTCCGGTGGCATCTCAGGCTCCAGGCGCACCACAAAACCCTACGTCGCCCACCAATCGGCCTCCACAGAACACAGGAGAGAATGAAAATGCTACCTCCATGAGAGAAGGGGACCAGGGAACTACGTCTTTTAGACTGTAATGCTTTCAATCAGGTTGTGATACATTCGAATTCATTTTATCGTTTGTTTATAAATTATTTGCCTCTATTTGAATCAAAGAATAAAGCCAAATTAAATGAAATTCATAGTGGTCGACCAAAAAATTAGTACCAACCCAGCCGCTCCTCTCGCAATCCGCGTCTATACCTATAACGTCATGCGCTGATCATCCGTCCTACCAACAGATCATGACCCGGTTCGAACCCTAAAGAAGCACAGCGTTCTGTGCCTGCCGATGTGTACCACATGAACTGTTACTCAGGTTGATGGTGCTGAAAATTAGTTATATAGCTGCACTAGTCTCAATTTGTGCTGGCATCGGCCGCTTGTGCCCATATGAGAAGCAGAAAATCACATCGCACTGATAGACTCGACCCTTACCCCCAGAGCCAACGTGAAGGATGTGCGATTGGGCCGGCCTGTGACATAACTGTAAACTAAAAACGAGCAAGGACATCCGAGTCGACTTAATTTGAGTTTACCAATTACGCACCGTTGCAGCCCCAAACTAGCAAAGAACTAAATGAGGTTTTAAAGGCCTTGTAGCCCACAGGCTAGGAGCTATCTTGATCCAACTTATCCCCTTCAATATCGTTTGCGATGATACATAGTCAAAAAAGGCGAATGCAACGTTTAAAACGCGCATCATCGGGTTCTCACATACAATTGACTCGGAATTTATGATCGATCGAAAACGCTTAGGGTTCCTGTACCTGCCAACAAATCAGCTCCCATATCGTTTACATTTCTTACAATGTACGTTTAACAAACTTTGTCATCGTCCGTCTTCGTGCAAAAACTTCCGCAATTTGCTTCATCCCGGCTCAAAAACAAGGAGTATCCCCTAGAGATCACCAGAAGACTTGGCCCACTGCCGCGATGCCCTTCGCTAAGCGCCTACGATTGTCCTCGTGGACATCTCTATTGATATACCAAAGGGGACGAATCTTCATCGACATCTACGATACCATGCTCTTGTTCCGAGCCCATCTCCTTCAGTAGCTATGAACTGGGCCGGCGAACTAAGTAAAAGTGTCAATTTTGCAACATGATATGAGTTGTCCATGGCATGTGATACATGTATCATGTATATAAAACTCAATGGTAATTATGCGGAACAAACAGTCGAGGCTATGGTAGGGAACTTGAAAAGAATCATAAAGGTGGCAAATGAGCGTCATCAAGGCGGTAGCAAAAGGGAATCGACGTGTTTCCAAAAGACGCTCAGTCACCCTTCCATCACCTGTTGCAGCAACAAGTATGAGATGCCGTCGCATAGCGAGTTCACCTTCTCTATCGTCGCAGAGAACTGAACCTTGGCACCAAGGGCCATCAATGGCCGTCGGTGGGCCTCTAGTTGTTTCACCAGATCAAACAGAGGCGGTGAGCGTGTAGGCTCGTTATGAGAGTCACCCTCCCATAACACGGGACCCTGGTCCCATATCCAGCGCTGCAAACCGCAGCTGTGATCGATGTTCTCCAGAGACTCAGTGAGAACCTGCGCAAGCCCGCAATCGACCATGCGACGCAAGACTTCCAGAATGGTAGTGTAAATCTCGCTGTGTGCGACCCAGTCGCGGACGTTGTTGTTGCTGAGGAAGATGTAGATGACCTCACGGAGGTAGGAATTCGCGAATAATCGATGCACTGAAGGATGTAGCGGTGTTTCTTCATAGCTGGACGCCTGCAGCCAGCTACAGATGATGCGTAGTGTACGAAGAAACGCCCCTTCAAAGTCTCGAGTGCGTTTGTCGGTTTTCCCAATCACCAACTTGACAAAGTCTAGCCTGTCTTGTTTAGTGCCCTGCCCGAAGAGACCTGCTTCGGTGGCGAATACGATATCGAAGCTGCTCAAAGCCTCGAAAATGGCGATAGTGCGCACTTTGGCGCAGCAACTCTTCACAGAACACGAGTCCCCGCCCTTGCAGTTTCGCGGGCAGGATGTCACGGTGAAGCACCCTCGACAATGGTTCGTGAAACATTTCGAACATGACAGATGAATTAAATTCGTGATTAATTGAGATTGCAGTAGAAGAGATTCGGTTGGCTAATGCTCATAGGTTAAATTGAGTACACGGTCAATCAGATGCGGACTTACTGAATAACGAGGAGATAATATGGGATGACCGCAGTTGGTACAATCCCTTGTAGCAGTAAAAAGCCCGCGATTTTCTAATGATTCAGGATCAATTACAATCCCTTTCCGCTTAGACTTCACATTGGCTGCGTGGGCACTATTGATTACGGGGCCCATTGACATTCCCATGCGAAGGTCTCTGGCAGATAAAGAAGGGCTTTGCTTTTGTCCCGCTGCTGTATTACTTGAGGAAGGGGACGATGTTATCGTACCAGCATGAGTTGACGATTTGGAATTAACTGTTGAGACAGGCTGCTGTGCGGAAGAGGAAGCTCTGGATACACTTGGGGAATCACGGCTTTGGAGAGGCACGTCCCGATTGACAGGGTCTTGCTTCGATTGAGTGGAGAGAAAATTATGACGTCGTTGACTGCCGGTGGAGTCAGTCCGAAGATTGCTCGATGAACGTGAAAGGGGGGATAGTCGCGCTGAATCAGGAGATGATTGAACAGACACCTTCAAGGTATGAGCTGATGAGCGATGGAGATCATCTGATTTATTATCTGATACCGCTAACCGACCCTTGGTATTTTCAGTGGGCTCTTTTCGGGAAGATGAGGATGATGGGAACGCCACACTCCGCTGGTACGATAGCAAGGCGTCTTTTTGACGTTTGGCTTCTTCCAAAGCCGCTGTTTCCTCCGAAGCCTGGATAGCCTTAGCAAGGGCAGCATCATTGAATGCCTGAAAGGCTTCGCGTTGTGCGCGAATGAAGGCAGCCTCGCTAACTGCTTTGCGCCGAGTAGAATCAAGGCTGTAGCCTTCATCCTCCAAAATAAATTCGGGTATGTTTAAAGAAGAACTCGGGGTCGACATAAGGCTCTGAGGCGAGACAAATGAAGGATTGGAGCTACGAGCTCTGGTGGCCATTGACATGGCTTGGACGGAGGCGGAAGGCATGGTAGCAGCTTAAAATGAGCAGTTATAATTTTGTTTAATTTCACTGGGATATTAGATCGTCAGGGTACGGGGCAAGGGGCTTGCGATGGGTGTTTATGCTGCGGGTGGGGTCGAATCCTCTAAAGTCGTGCAATCCAAAAACATCGAATCAAAGGCAATCATCTGCGTGTCGTGGTGAAGGTGTGAAGAGAGGGATCGATATCGATGGGGCGTTAAAGGGCATAAAGGAAAGGTTTTGCGCTGCAAAACTATGAGTAGGACATGGTGGTCGAGGTGAAAGAGACAATTTTGGGGCCGTCACGTAATTTTTAATCGACTTTCCTTTCCGAGTCACACCACAGGCTCTTCCGGGTGACCGGTTCCACCGCATGTTTTACCGGCTACGACACGTTCGTGGCAAGTCTAACAGGATAACGCCTGGAATACGCCAGGTAGCATTCAATCTCCACGTGTATCAGCGAGGATTCCATGCTTGTCCGTAGTATCATGATGTGCCACTGATTCTCCGACAATGTGGCAAAATCGATGATACGTCTCATAATTAAATCTCTACTGTCAGAACGAAGCTCACTCTTCTGCGCTTGTAAGCCATAATCGATATATATTCTCACAGATAGTCGTACACATTATTTTTTGATCTCCAAGCGGTTACCCTACGTACTCCGAAACTTACGCAGTTCAAAATCCGATCAAGTCAATTTTACCGCCGGTTCCGTGCTGACCGATTTCTTTTCATTTTTTGTGCTCTCCAGACTTGATGAGCTTAGTGAGCAACTCTCTGTAGGAACCGCTCGTCTCCCCCCGCACACGCGTTACCAATGGCTTTCGGTAGCGTCGCTCGAACGCATCATTAACTGCTTCCATATGCTTAGGATCCCAGGACGCACGAACAACTCTGCAAAAGCAAAGAGTTGGAATCAAAGTTTCTAACAGGTTGAGTCACAAACCTATAAATCAACTGATCATCTTTAGTCCCCATGCCTGCCATCGCGGCTTCAAGAAGTTTGGCGTCTCGCCATATACCTTTCCCGTCCCGCTTTGATTTTGCCCCATGGACGATGTACAGCAGTGCACTCTTGATATGTCCAGAACTAGGTGTTGATGAAATGAATTTTCATAATAAAACAATATTCCTGAGACAATCGGCTTACAATTCGCTCTTGATGACTTTACTAAGACTCTTGTATTTGGTCCCATAAGCCGATATCCTGACGATAATGATGATTCAGACAATGTCAGATCAAACGCCATCTGGTACTTACACGGCACTGAGATGGGGCTGAGATCGGTTCACCAAGACTTCGATGAAGGGGAGCTAGAGCGGCGATTTAATATTACTGAACACTGAAAGAAACCAGGTCAACATACCTCTTTAGTTCCGACTCTATCCTGACCAGACTTAAAAAGCGTTTCAACATCTGCTGTCACCTGAGCATGGTTGACTGGCAATGAGTCAGGAGGTCGTTGAGCATTCAAAGCCATGGAGAACACTAGCGTTTGTGTCAGTTCATTAACCAGTATAAATTGATGGTGATAAAAGAGCGCACGAGTGCTGGCATTTCCAGATAAATCGTTCGAAACATCATCTTTGAGATTACGACCGTATCTAACGCGATACCCAGTTATGAGATGACGGATTTCTGGACTTGAACGACCGAGGACAAGTTCGGTTAAGAGTGTCTCTTTCGTTCTGAGTTTTGCGATGACATGAGTAATGGAAAAAGCAATCAAGAAGTGACAGACCCAACGCCCTTCGTAGCCTGGCGAACTAACTGAACATCATACCACAATGGACCCAGAGCAAGTGCACAGAGCGTTTTTCTGTAAAAATCGATGAGGACATTTGAATGCTGACAAACACGAATGTTACGAACGCAAAATAACCGGAGGTCTTTCCCTCAAGAATCTCGAAGAGTGTCTTGCCCTTTTTAGCAGTGCAATAATCACTTAAAGCATCCACTTTGAAAACATCGAGCTTGGTGATCGTCGTGATCACTTCAAAATGGTCAGAGTCGCGTCGCAAAGAATGCGAGACAGGTAGCATACACGCTTGCTCCTCTTTATCAGACCTCCTCCAACCCTTTGTCGCTTTCTCGATCTCAGCAAAATCGGCATCTGGCTTGTAGCCAGGCACCTTATCCACACCTAACGCTGCCTGCGGAGTGTTGGGATCCAAGATGGGCACACCAAGGTACCAAAGTGGATCTTGATGTTGGACAACATGAACCGGAGGGGGCGGAGTATGATACGAAGGATTGTATTGGCCGGGTACTGGCGCGAATCCAGGAGCTTGAGGCATACCTGCAGGTGGGATTTGGGTTGGATACTGTTGCATTGGCATTTGATGAGCATATTGAGGCTGGTACTGGGACTGAGGCATCAGTTGACCGCCGTGTGGAACTGCTCCCTGTTCATGAAAAGTTTTTAGAGACGGATGGGAGATACTTGGAAGCGCGATCTTACATCGAGAGGCTGGCCTAAGGGAACACCTGGAACCTATTTAGCATGGTCAATGAAATAATCGTAACGCTATCATAGACGAAAGCACATACGGGAGCTCCTGCATATGAAGGCTATGTATATCCGAGTCATTGATGGGTGAAACGAGTATATATTGAGAGCTAATGATACGCACGTTATACACCTGGTTACCCTGAGGAAATTGAGGAGGCTGATGGCCCTCTGGATGAGCTGACATTGAGATGTATAATAATCTTTGCAAAGGAAGAAAAGCTCAGATGTTGATATTTCGTGGTATAACTCCCTTTAAAAACGTTTCTGAGCGATGGATACAGCCACAGGAACCATTATGCCGGGGCAGTGCAGATGCATTTTGAAAGGTCTCTCAGTGACTCGAGTCAGGTGTTAGATTATACATTGCAGTGTCAAATCAGTGGATTTTCACATACAGATTGGACTCCAGGACCGAAGATACGAAGCTGTTGACAGAAGCTCCGTGAGTCAGTGCTTGCCTCCACCAAGTTCGGACTTAAGAAAGGACGTACACGCGTAAAGCCTAACACGACCCACAGCCACAATTTCTGAATCCAAGGGCAACTTACAGCAGCATATTCAAGTCAACCCTTGCAAAGAGACTGATAAAAATCACTGATTACTATCATAGAAACCACCATCATATTGCACATGGATCTGAAACGACCTTCCTCGCGACTAGGGCAAAACGACAGCCATCAGGTCTCATAGCGGCGGACTCGGAATACCACATCTGCGCACTCATTGGAACCGTCGTGGAATGCGGGGAGTAAACAACAGAATTCAAAACGAACATTGCAACAGGTCTTGGCTGGCCATTTATTACCCTGAGATTGCGAACGCGATTCAGACGTCCCTTATAGACCAAATCTGTGACCGAATGAGCAGGACAAAAATAAAATTACCGAGAGGAAATCCTGAAGACAGTTTCGTGCGCTACATCAGCCACAGCTGATCTTTGGGATAGGAGGTGCAAATTTATAGTCATAATATGTGAAAGTCAGATACAGAAGTGGACCGGAGAAATATATGCTACTTTCCCATATGACTTGGATGCAATAACAACGATCATAGATAGCTTCAAGCGGCGGCGACGTCTTTTCAACGATCTTGACACGGACCCAGTCTTCGTTTTCGACCGGTTAACGCACCCCATGCCTTCAAGAAACAAAAATGGTCATCGAAAGCAAAAGAATTATGAACCTAAAACTTACTTATCGAATAAGTGGTAACCCAGTCGTAATGCATCGGTCAAAAGCGACTTTTAGACGACAAACACTGCTTTCACAGAGTATTAACGTCCTTCTTAGAGATAAAACAATACGAGGGACAATTCGCAGAGTCATCCAGACGATGTCTCTCCCAAGAATGAGGTGGATTATCGAATGGCTAAAGACACCCAATGAATTTTTTGTCTGGGCCGGGAAAGTTTACGCTCTGACCGACGCAGTTGCATCAAGCGTAAGTAAAGCCCAACAGATAGGTTCGTGCGATACAACATGCGTCATTTCTATTGCATGTGTAACCTAAAGTGTAAGCGAAGTGATTTTTATTAGCCTACGCATTCTCTCCATATGAAAGCTTTTTGATTCTTAGATTCTCATCCTTCCCACTAGTTCAGTTTTCGTAAACAAATCTCCCGTATAGCTTGTCCAGTTCACTCACTAGCTCAGTCTCTGCATTTAATCCCAGCAGTTGAACATAAGCGAGTCCAAGGTGGTCCATTGGCCAATACTCGTGATCATGAGCGGTATCTTGCCATCCAAATAAAGTACACAGCCGATCACCAGACAGTTCAGTGCAATTACCGGTAGTGCAGATGAACACAGAAGTAGCCAAGTTAGGGATCATCGCTATATCTGTCCCGGAGAGAGCATAGCAAGTTTTCGCTGAGTCTTATTGGTCCAGTACTTGAATACATCACCTAATGCTTTATCTGAAATTTCAGACTTCAAGGTTCCCACTGTTGTATCGGAGGAGTAAATGTAATGGTGGAAGACCTGATGTTGAATGATCTCCGACATTTGTGGGACATGAGACCAAGTCTCAGCTGGCATCTTCATTAGGTAGCGTGAAAAAGAGCTGTCACAATCTCCTTTCGCTCAATTTGAATACGAATGGCAGCTTCCTGATCTACAAAATCTCCGAGTTTAGGTCCGATGTCCTTCCAAACTGATACCCAATAAATTAATATGCCTATTTTCATCAGCAATGGAGAGTGCAACATACCTCGTCGAGATAATCGAACGACATGGTTCGTTCGGATAAATCATTCAATGTCATTTTTGGCTAAAAGCAGATCTCTTTCATCGTACTCCGACAATGTAAGGCGATTCAAACATCTAATATTTATTCCATAAGATGCCGACATTGCGATGAAAACATCCTTACATGGTTATGGTATTTGTATACTGCCTTTCACAGTCATTTTTAAGTATTCGAGAGATGCTTTCGGACCAGCGTTCATATATTCTGGTAAAATATGCAAAGTAAATACATATGTTCAAGGATATTTAAACTAGCGCACCTTTCTGACTTCGCGAATATGAGCGCGTTCAGAAGTATAAAATTCATCGTAGATCGTCTTTGCACCGGGATTGCTTGTGTTGACCGCTGATTATAGCTCCTTTAATCGGGTGTCCATTTGCTTGATATCCTTCCGACAATATCTTTTCCTAGGAATAATACGGCTGAAATAGTCGCGCACTTTCATGAATGTGATCATTTTTATCATAGAAAGAAATCGAGATTCCACGTAAAGCCTCACCATAACCGTAGGTAAGACGTGTCAGAGTGACGTGACCTGGATTTCCTAGTAACCTCTCCATTTCACTAACAGTCAGAAGCTAACCCGGCTGGCATATTTCCGTTATATTTTTGCCTTCGAAGAAAGATATTTACACAAACCTGACATTTCCTACACAACCACTGACGAAATTGGCAGTAAAATTCAGCCCATTCCTGTCCCAGATCTACTCGCAGGTAAGCGCAAGGTGAGTGGAAAATAGATGATTTAGTTATACATCACATGTACTAGGCCCGTAAAGCAGAATGATCCACTCATGCGCCGAGAGATCAGAAGGTTTAGAAAGTAAAGGTGGAATAGCCGATGGTGATATCTTCCATAAGGACTTTCCATGGGGAGAAAGTAACAACACACGCATTGCGCGTGAAGCACGCGCAGGGTTGTAAAGATCAATGGGATGAACATGTCAAAAAATCTGCCCCCATCGAGTCCAGTGAATATAGTACATACATAAGCGTCGCGCAGATGGAATGTCGAACCTGGAATATTATCTCTAGGGGTAGACGTCCGAGCGGAAATGGGGCAGAGCTTACACGTCGCCTGCGGGATTGCCTCAAAAAGATCATTGCATACCTGGCCATGATATTACCTATGTTTGATTTAGATTGATGAAGCATTTGTTTGTTATTAGGAACATAGACCGACCATGAGTTATCGAGGAAGACAGACGACGCTGGAACGAGGTTACATTGGGTGACCTCAGATGCGAGCCTTTCACAGAAAAGAATGGCGGTTTCCAGGTTTTGTTGATATCATGATACTTTGCATACATTTTTACGAGGGCTTCGTCCCGATCGGATGGGATCGCTGTGTGAATCGAATGAGCTCGCTGCGCCTCGGTACTAGGTAGTGAGAAGATAGTGTGCGATTCGAAAGAAGACTGCAATGCGGCAGAGATGCGAATGACTCGAGTTGAATCACCACCCTGATATACGACTAATGCGTTAAATATTACGAGTATCTGGCACAAGCAATCATACACCAGAGAGGATTTGTCCAAGCACAATTAAAACTGAGAATACCACGAAATTTGAGAATCAAACATGAACGCGAAAGCAAAGTTCGAGTCCGTGCTGCCTGGTCTGAGTCTCGCTTGCAAGGCGACAATATCACGTGGGATTGGGCCATCGCCACGCATTTTAGTACAGTTACTACAGCAGTAGTAGATCTGCGACGCTGCCCTTATCTTGTTGCAAGGATTCATGATCAATGATACCAAACGCGGAAGAAAGTAAAAAGGATATGCAATGGCGTCAAAGACCCTTTGTCCGAAATGCATCGAAGAAATGATAAAGGAGTGCACGATGATACGATCATGGGTGAGCACTATTGAATATAGCAGACATTTTTTCAGCGAAGTTACGGAAGAGCACTGTAAGGGACAGGATATGTAAACGCACATCACACGTATGAGGCCTGTAGAATTGCACTTATGCGCCAAGAGGTCAGTAAGATGAAATTACGTCTGGGTGGCGTACCACTGCTGTCAGTTCCACTATAAGGCTAAGTAGTATCCCGCGTAATTCGCGTGAAGCACGCGCCACGTTATAGAGATAAATAGAATGACCGTGTCCAAAAAGCTATCATCGTATTTTGATGAGAATACAAAGGCATTTTTCAGGTGAAGTGCCAACTTAGGCGACAGAGGTTCGGGCTGAAATGAGGCTCGGACTTGTATTTTTGAACGTCAACGACGAGATTCCTCGACGTCTTCATATTAGTATTAGGAAATGAACTATCCTATATTTCGTTTGGAGTATTAAAAAATGTCCTTTATGAGAGAAAAGGGAACGAACCGCGTAGAATCGTGGACAGGTTTGCACGTATTCGCATCGTTTTTGTTGTTCCAAAAGAAGGTGCCGCTGTTGCGAGGTTGTGGCGGTGTCTATGTCCATCTCACTTCAAGCTTCAAGATTTTACCTCCACCGAGGGAGTTCCGCAAGTTTTCATGATCCATCTGTGATTGACTCGATAATCACCACCCGGAATACACGACTTTGTCATGAGGCGTTAGTACTAACGCCTCATCACAAGTGCTCAAACAGGCTTGTTAAAATTTGAGAAAAAGTTCCCGTGTAACGAGCTCAAGCAGACAGTAAATCGCTGGCCTGGAACGACCACAGTTTGTTTTGGATCGAGTCCGGGCCGCTGTTCGAGGTGAAGATGTCACGTGGGAGATATGGGACCAAATCCAGCGCAGCCGTTTCCCTTGCAATTGAATTAAAAAAACAAACAATAGTCTTGCAAACCTCCTGATGCCAATTCAACGCTAGTAACCGCATTTACACAAGATTTGTGAGAAATTTAGGTTTCCGGGACATAAAACGACGAGATCTGATCGGATTTCCAAGATATACCCCTCAAGTGTCAGCAGCAAACAGACGCACACAAATATTATACCCTGACCGCCATCTCAGCCTGC
>JASFDB010000163.1:0-11014 GCA_036937035.1 Cystodermella granulosa | reverse complement strand
AAAAGGGTTCAATCGGAATAACATTTGCGGCAGTCCAGATAAAGCTTTTGCACAATCCAGAAAGACCTTATTCAAAGAAATCTTCTCGTCGACGATATTTCTGAAGGTTCAGTACCAAATTGGCGAGGAAACAAAAGGTGTCAAACTTTCCATAATAAATATGACTTCAAAAGACTCTAAAAAAGCGCAAGAACAACTTATAATGTACGTTCTTTAAAATTCTGTTAATATGATAATCACAATTTTTATTCTTAGGGGTATTAAAAACAAATATGTTCAGCAAATAAACGAAGCAACACTATATGCCGAATACAAAGTCACCCAGGAACAAATTAATGATCTCGGAATGTAAGTTATACATCATAATCTTAACTACAACTCTCTGACCCAAGTAAAAGGAATCATATTTGGCGTTGCTACGAAAAACAGAACAGGGGAGCTGATTTATCTACGGATCGATCTTTCAGAAAAGTTAAACAAAGAGATTATTACTGAATACATCTATAATAAACCCATGTACAAGTTACAACTCCTATATGAGTCAAGCAAGGTAGCTGCCGACGCCAATCGGCATTTCCAGTTTGCAAATGAACTCGAGAACAACGGGGGTAGAAGCCATTGGTAAACATGTACAACTAAGCGTCAAAAACTCCATGCAGTGAGTGGACTTATAGGAAGCGCTGAATCGATCACCACAAATCACAAGTCTTCCATCAGTTTGAGGGCACCTCTGAAGCCACTAAATCAAAAACACAGCCTTAACTCAGATGGCGATGGACTCGAATTTCGACTCTCATGAGGTATGACCGAGCTTTGTTCAGTACTATTAGTAGCCAGCCTCGTTTGCACAAGACATTGAACCCCAGCATTACGACCATCACGCAAATACGCAAATTCCCACATGTAGAAACCCCTCCTTCCATTGCTAGGGGGAATGAAAGCGCTGTGATCGCCCAAGACTTTTATTATCTGATCTGTGAGTAATCGTAAAGTTCACTGCTTGACCTTGAATTTTATTATATCTAATGATTTTATTGCGGTAGTGTTACATCATCAAACACCTCAGCAATCTCGTCCTCCTCCTTTGGTTCCGTTCCTTCACCTCTCGATCTCATCAAAACATCTTCAGTTCCACCTAACACACACCCATCACACCCATCACATCAGACGACGCCGGAGTTCCTTTCGCTTACACATTCATTGGATCTATCCCATTCCTCATGCTGATTTTCCGACTACTTCTCATCAGTTATGCAACACATCCGAACAAGTACAACTCAGCACCAGAACGGAATGTACATGCATGGGCGAACTGGATGATCACTCTTACGGTTACAATCTGGTTATGGAATTAGGATGTGGCGAAAGGTATGACGAGAGGCGTGACGAGAATGACTTGTACAGGGGTCGTAAGAGTGTGATACTTTATAGAGTATGACTCTCATGAACTTCATTATGCTGATCATTATGTCTCATATGATACACCTCTAGTTCGGATGCAATGCTAACCCCCGCCGATGTCAACACACACGATTCATGCCGCTCTAGTTTGTGCTACTGGACCCTCTCTAGGCAAGTAGCTTTATCGGCACTCATCCTCATAGTCATACGACTACTCACTCATCCTAATACTCTTCCTGTAGTGTCATCCTGTATACCTACCTGCCAATGCTTTCGTGGTCAATAAAGCTGTTCGACTGTCGATTGGTTATCTTGATAGCCTCACCACGGCACTTATCAAGTATGTTCTCATGTATGTGGGCTTATCTGGTAATCCGTTCATGCCAAGTGCCAGAAGGGCGGCCGAGGGCCAGGGCGTTGACGGCTGGTTTGAAGCAAAGGCTAGGAATGCTGCAGGGAGGTTCAGTTCTGATCGTAAGTTCGTGCCATACTTGGCTGCTCGAGGGTGCTGACAATCTTTTTGAGCTACAGCACCGTTGACGCTATTGACTGTCGCTCTCGTTGACGTTCCCTTTTGTGCTCACAACCTACTTATTCGCATACGCTCAATGCTCCCGCACAAGAGTTGGGAACTGCCCTCATTCTTTTAGTGGCAGCTTTTTGGTCTTCGCCATTACATACAAGCTTTCTATGATACTTGACTCGGACCCATGATGCTCAGCAGCGAAACTCCTCGTACTTGAGCATTGGTTCGACCAATTTTTCGAGGCTCGCGAAGCTGTTTCGAGATGCTCTTGATTTTACTACCTGTCATTTATCTACATGGATGATATGGCAGTACAAGGTTGTTGCAGTTCAATTTACATGACTAAGTCATTGACAATCAGCTGAGAGTCATACTGGCAGTCCTGAGGCCCGGGGGCAGTCGTCTGTCGTGTTGATTTATGTCGCGTGGAGGGACTGTGATCGCTGGGGTTTGTAGCCAGACGGGTGAGGGCGGGAGTAGTGGCAGTGGCCAAGGTGTTGATGCTGACAGTATGACGGATCCGCTATCTCGCAGGATGCGACGTGTGGTTTGGTTCAGCAGGAGAGAGTGAAAGTCAAACGGGTGTCTGTCAATGTGAGAATACATAATGCGAACAATTGCGGAGACCGCGGACCGCGGACAACTTCACACATTTTGTCAATTTTTGGAAACAACAAGCAATCGCCACCTCTGGGAAGGTCGGAAAACCGGACCAAAATACAGAGTCAAAAACTCATGTAAACATGGTCCAGATTTTGTTTATATTTGACCCAGAGCCTGCAATAAAAACCGTGTTTCATCCGGAGGATATTTCTCTCGACCGCAAGTTCTGGTGCTGTCGGACTTTCGAGACACTCTGAAATTCCTTGTTAAGCATTGTTTGAATCCCTTACCGACTGGAACACTCAGTCTAAGAACTAGCACATGAGCAAAGTAGTATTTGGTGAGAAGGTGTTTGCCTTTAGACATCCAAGAAATATACTAAACTTGCAGCAGTAGGCAATGTGCCCTACAAAACGGGGGAAGACCAGCTCATCGATGTATTCAAATCTGCAGGACAGGTCATAGGATTTAGGTATTGTATTTTGCGCGCGGGTTTTCAGTGTCATTTGCTCATGCTCAAGTTTTTGGTCACTACTTTCAGACTTATATTTGACAGAGGCACTGGAAAACCCAGAGGTTATGGCTTCTGTGAATTTGCAGGTATAGCAAATTATCATTGCACATGTTTACAACAGTTTTGTCTGACTCAAAGTTTGTCTTTCTGTTCCGTCTTTCTCAACCTCATAATATCACTTTACATCAAATAAACTATCTGAAATTGTCCTCCTCAAAACACACCCCTCCACACAACCAAAATATTGCGCCTCATACAATGTTGGCAATACTTTGGGACTTGCCTTCCATCAAACTACTATCCGTTCGCCATTTGCTTTGAGCAAATTTTTTTATTCCGATGTATTTGTCACCAATTGCAACTTGCCGATCGTACACACAAAACCTCAATCCCCAAACGCAATGTGTAATTTTATGTCGTTTTCCAAGACCACGAGACTGCCACCTCTGCCGTTAGAAATTTGAACAATGTTGACGTGGGCGGACGTCCCCTCCGAGTCAATCTTGCAGACTCTGATCCCTTTCTTGAGGGAAAAACCACAATGAGAGGAGAGCTGCTCAATGGTGATGCTCCCGGCCCTTCAGAGTCACGTCCACACTGGCGGTATGGAGGCACTGGAGGCAGACGTGAATGTGATAGTGAAGCTTTTATTGCCAATATACCAACAGGTGTAAAAATACCCAAGGGCTCATCAGCTTTGGATCATATCAGCCAGACTTTGGCAACTATGCCACCTAGTCAACTTCTAGAAGTTCTGGCCCAAATTAAGGTGAATGTTCCCCTATTGGCCTCATTACATACTAGTAGCAGCTAATGTACATCTACAAAGGCATTTGTGATTATTCATCCTGAACAGGCTCAAGCCCTGTTTATGAGGCACCCACAACTTGCATATGCTCTCTTTCAGGCGCTTCTTCTCAACAAGATTGTAGGCTCTGCGATTTTGCAACAGATGCTTGAAGTGAAGGAGGGTAATGGTGCTACTAGTACCATTGCTAATTCAAGCCCCCCTCCGGCAGCTTCTATACCTCCCCAAGCAGCTACGCAGCCCCACTTCCCCCCTCCCGCCCATATGCAATACCACACACCCCACTTTCCCCCTCATCCCAGCCATATGCTCTTTCCTCCTACTGGCATAAAACAATTGCAGCCTATGCCAGGGATATTGCCACCTCCCAATTCCGCTTCCCCTGCATCAACCATGTTTCCACACCATTCACAACCGCTTCAGCAACGCTCTATGCCGGTTATACCACCAACACCACCTTACTATTGTTCCCCAATGCCGCTAGCTCAAGTTCCAGAGTCTACAACTGCGCCAAGTACTCTTGGAATCAGTGAAACTCAACGTGTGAGCATATTTTGCATTATTTTATATTTGGCCTGGTACTGAGCGTATATATCTATATCTAGGCGATGTTGATGCAAGTCCTGAGTATGTCACAAGAGCAGATCAACTTGTGCACTTCCTGAGACTGAACAATCAGCAACTTTGAAACTAGTACGTCTTTTCTCGCACTAGCTTTGTGTTCTGATAATCATTTGTTTTAAGCAAAGCCAATTTATGGGTTGAAGAGTGTAGACACTTCCAGATTTTTTTTTGCTGCTCATACTCTCAATCACATCAAACCTAACTACCATTTGCCACACATCTTGTCCATTCACACTATACATGCTCATAACAATGCCTATGCATATATACATTCTTATTCAAATAAAGAAGCTGATCATCTTTGTCACATCCTTTCTAAGTACACACATATGTTTCAGAAACTTTTTCTGGAGCTTATAGTGGCCCGGGATACTTTCTCCTGCCCTACCGCTGCGGAATGCAATACAACGGAGGAAATTGCACATGCCCAAATAGTAAGCAAGTAGATGCACCAAGGATAAAGTTTTAAAGGTGTACTGTCCAATATCGCCATTACTGATATTTTTAGTTAGTGTGTTCTCACCATTACCAACGTCGGCATACAGTCCGAAGCCTAGTAGAGGGTCATGATCAGCAATTTCAGAAGTGTAGTCCTGCATGAGATACAAAGCATAGGGTGCGGCAATTGGTATCACAAGTTGCACAACGCCTCCGCCCACTATTTCTGGGGCTCTTCCGATTGTCATCGTACAGGTGGCAGGGCGGGCCCGAGCTACTCATGTCCACATTGATTATCTCACTATCCTGTGCCATTTTCTCCGGTTATTCAAACGACAATGTTATTCGGGAGAGAAATGTACAAAGACATACCATCAGATCATGTCGACCTAAAGCCATACTTCTTGACTTGTACCAATGACATCTGATGCATAGTATCATCACACACACGATGGCGTCAAATATTTGAATGCGTATTTTTTTCAACCTTCTGGAATCCAGCTACCAGGTCTAAAATATTGAATGTCACTGTGAATGACGACGATGAGTTGCCATTTAGATTCTTGTACACTTCCTTGGCCTCTGCCATCATCCGCTTCGTTTCCTTGGCCATAGTCCCCTCAATCTTTGATATGAGGTGTATCATTGCCAGTTAAACTAGTCTACAATTTCTGGATTCTCTTGTAGTCAAATGACGGCGACGAGACCACACCGGTCCTATCGAATCGGTAGATGCGCATAAAACTGCCATATACTCCAATCACGAACGCGAAGGAGCTTGAGTGCACTTGCAGGAGGTTCCTCCCATCCTTTGCCAATTGCGTCACCGTCCTCCCAGGTTCCTTGCCTTTTTTGACCGCTCCCTTCTCGTCCAGGGGAAATATGTTTTTTCCGTGAAAAAGTACGTGCATGTACGTGCATGTACGTGCGTTACGTGCAAATTCGTTATGTGTACGCACGTAAAACTTTTTTTTGCGTTCCTTCTACGTGCATAAATACAATTTTCAAAAAGGAGGGGTGTTAAGATGGAAAATTAAGAAAAAAATACTCCCGATTAAATCTTGATTTGTCGTGAATCGTGATCACCACATGCAATTACAAGTGATAAGATTGGGTTGAGGTGTCTACTGTTACGAAAAAAGAACTGGCACAGGTGTTATATCCTTATAGGCAACATAATACTGAAGTTTTACAATAACGTTAGGGAGCACCACATACTATAAACTGATAGTATGCTATTTAGACGTGAATAAGATGGTAGTAATGGTAGTCCTAAGTTTTTTTCTTTCTATATTGTCGAGGACGTGGGCGAGGGTTAACAACCTGAATCCCTTCATCTCTCATCTCTGCTCTCTCCAAGTCTGCTTCCGTAACCTGAACATCTTGATTGTTCTTCTCGACGACCTGAACCCCGGCGTCCTTCTTCTCTGCTGCCTCCAAATCCGCTTCCGTAACCTGAACGCATCCATCCTTCTCCGTTTGCGCTTCTTCATTTCTGTTTTCTGCAGGGTCCTTGTCTTCTTCTATAACCTGGACACCTTGGTCCTTCTTCGGCGGTGCATCTGATGCTTCCGATTGTAACATATATCCGACTATAGTGGTTCGACCATCTGTGGCCAATTATATGAATGGCCTTGTATCACTAAGTAAAAGGAATTTGCTTACCGATTCTATTCCAGACTGGAAAGAGATCCTTAGTTTTTGGACTCGAGGGCCTATGCGCATTGCTAGTTTTGGTGGGTGTATTTTCATGCTCCTTGCCCCATAAATAATGGTGAATGATCTATAGTAGTTGCATCAGTAATTGAAACAGAATTTTTGTTCTTCATACCCGGAACATGACTTCAATGAATTGTTGAAGCGTAGTTTGTTTGTTTCCGCAATTCCGAAAGTCCCCTGAAAATTTTCACAAAGACATGTGGTACGACGAGCAGTCCCCCCGATCACATTCCCAAAGCATTCAAAAGAGGTTTTGCTTCCGCCCAGATAACCCCCTAGCGTAAAATAATAACAATATTATTAGCTTATTTCAAAATGGCGGTTGCGTGTACCTTACGTGCATAGTTACGTGCATGCGTTATGTCTTGCGTGCCAAAAATGCCTTTTTGCGTGCGGTTACGTTCTGGGACGTGAGCGTTTCCGTGCGTGTGCGTGTGTTGGACGTGCTAAATAAAATTTTTAACGTGCAATGAAAAGAAGCCCCAGAATGGGAAATACCTTAGTATATGGACAACCACTGAAGCACCATTGGGAAATGAGGCCTCGAACGCGATGGCGCTGGTTTGGTATGACAATAAATGACGGTGACATTGAGCCACTTGATTAGCAGGGTAATGGTTTTGGTTTTACTTTGTTTATCAATCACATTTTCCAACACCTGTGTACCTTCATAGTGCCATCAGAACGCATTCGATGGCGCTTTGATGACCCTTTTATTCGACAGACAGTAGTTCTTCTATCCATTGGCTGTGGTCAGAGGTCAATGATCATTGTTGAAATGTAAATGATAGTGCACCTTGAAAGAACTTTTTGGTGTCTGAAAGGCCTGCTACATAACAAAGGGATAAGACGACAAGGCGCAGCAGGAGTAGGTGTGGTTGACGACGAAAGCAACAGGGCGGCTTCGAAAAGGAAGCACCCATGAGGGGGACAGGGATCGTGGGAATATATAGTAATCATCTTGATTTAGTGATTTAATAGTTTGTTACTTCGTATTATACTCTGTTGTTCAGGTTATAGACTGTAATGTAAGTTTATATAGAAAGATTTTGAAAGGAAATGCTAATAAATCGGAATGTGCACTCCAATCGCGACCACTTGGCCACCACTCATAACATAAACACATCTAGGTGGTAATAAAAGAGGATTGCAGCAGGTGTTCAGGGAATTTTGTGGCCTTAGTATCTGTTGCTTTGCTGCCCTTTTTGCTGCGTGAAGTTTATTACCTCTGCGATTGTGTCGGGGTGGCTTTGCAGCGTGTTTCCTTTCGACGTTGCTTTTAGACGCAGTATCAGACTGGATAGAGATGAGACCGTTAGATTCGATGATTATCAAAACACTGGACGAACGTTAACATTAGGCAAAACCGCCAGGGATTCAGCAGAGGTTGAAGCTGGGCGGACACTTGAGAGATTCGGTCTTGACGAGATTAAAGAGTTTAAAAGCCGCACCAGCAGACGCGTAAAGGTACGGTATATGATGGGAAGGCTGCGCATGAATGAGTACATCAACATCAAACAGGGAATAAAACCGAAAAATATAACCTTATTTGAATGATCATTGTATCCAAGATTAAAAGGCTCACCAAGACTCTTGACAAAGTCAATCGCCCCCACCCCGTCGTTCAATCAAGCCGGGAATGTCGTGCACGATGTCGAAAGTATATGCCCATTTGTCACCTACAACCCATGTCAGGGAGCAAATTCGTGATTAGGGTTATAACAAACCTTCTGTCCAGCCCCAATCTTCGCCGGCCCAGGATCCGTCTGCGTTCCTGGCTTCTATAAAGCCCGTGTCATTGTTGTAGAGAGTAAACGGCGCCCGCATCGAGCGCTCCAAAAAGAAATCGGTGACATTATCTGGTTTTCCGAGTTGGCGTGCCAGAACATAGGCTTAATTGGTTGAGATGCTGGATGGGTGGTAAGCGTTTAACGCACATGCATACCCCAAAGTCCTTGAAGCACTTTCCGGATGCACGTCATCGGCAACCCAACCTTTTTCAGGGATATTATAAACCGATCCCAGACCAGCCCGCACTTCGTAGTCGACGTTCTATGAGGCTGAATGAATACGATGATCATTGGCATGAACCCCGCATACCTCCTCCCTATTGTCTGCAAGCAAGTTAGATAATATTTTGGGACCAAGAATTTACTGACTCAACGGTGGCATCGTCCCTGGAAGGCACAGTCAAATTCTTCAAAACCGCCTCCCAGGCCAAAGTACGATCAAATCCATTAACACCTTTAGTGACTGCTTCTGCTATGAGTGGGTCTGCATGGGTGGCGATCTAAAACACGTTGAGAATAACATTTGACGAACGGGACTGACGCTCACCATAATATTGGTCTCGATGACATTCTTCCACATCGGCGGCCAACCTCCCTTTACTCAAGTCAATTCATTTCTGAAGCGAGAGACTGGAATAACCACCTCTTGGTAATCCGCCACCATGCTCCGGACCATCCCAGGAACGCACTCGGGTGCAAAGAGAATAAACCACGCTCATTCTGCACGGTAGGTATCCTATGCCTACCATGAACACAGCTGGATGAGTATAGGAAGGAAGACTTACCCAAATGGAATAGCCGGTATACGATTCATTGGCTCGATGGACTATATCATCGTAGGCAGAATAGTACATGCCATGTTCGAGTTGCTCGCTTGGGTATTGCAATGAGTGGATGACAGCCGTCATGAAAATCTGCATCTGCACCTCACTCGCGCCTTTGATATGTATACGATCGAGCTTCTCTGCCCAAGCCTTGCGTACATGGTACGCCGTATTCTCCAACGATCCCACATGTTTGTGCAAAGGGCCCGTCAGCGGTGAAGGAGAATTTGGCATCTCAGCATTGATATATGCTCTGGCTTGTGCAACGGAGATGAAGGAAGTCCCAATACGCACGTTGATTACGATATCTGCCGATCCTTCGTCTGGTTGAAAGTAAGTATACACGCTCAAGAGTTCGCCCTCCGCCTTTCGTATGCGAGGATATGCGTGTCCCTTCCAAATTGCACCAAAATCCGTGAAAGGTCGATCGAGTCTTGCGCAAAAGAAGCCTTTGAATGGATTTGAGAACTGAGAGGTAGAAGTTGGGGCACTGATATGGTCTTGCATCTCGGAAGGCAATCTGCATATTTCATTTTGTTCCGAGGGAGCAAACATTCCTCCTGCAGGATAGGAAATGCTGTTTGGATTGGAAGTTATAATAGAGGGACGTGATATTTCAAGGAGCATATAAGGGGTATGATTCGTCGATGGATTGAAGGTAAAACGCAGGAGGCCTATGCGAGATGCTATAGATTCCTTGAGGACTTTGGACAAAAATCGAGACCAACTGACTTACTCGCACTCTGCTCTGCAAATATCTTCCCCTTTGCATTGTCGTCCAGTTCAATACTGTAATATGAGGGTGTGATTGCTTCCTTCTTAGCACCGCTGCTGTCTCTTAAATACTTGAGTCCTCTCTTGAAAACCTCCACAGGAATTGCATCAGGGTCAAGCCCGCGAGTAACGCCAGGTACCACTGACAGTGATGCACACTCTCCCATCCATATGGCCGGTTGTCTTGTAGCCTGGACAGTGGAAGCCATGTACGCTGTTGTCTTAATGTAATAAGCCCATGAAGCTGCGAGTAGTAATGAAGCATCATTCAAACGACATACCAGCCGCTGCTGCTTCAAACACGGCCGTGACGTAGAAGTCACATCCTGCTCCTGGTAATTCGGATTCACTCATATTGGCATCCATATTGTCCCAACTCGCGGCCGAAGCGATGTAAGAGGAGTATCAAGTTGAAGGCAGAAGGTGGGCGGGGAACGTTCGAAAACGCGCGCAGCCAGCTGCAGCTAGGCGCGCCCTTATCGCGTCATGCAATTTAGCTTGCTGTTGTGGTTGTGTCCACGGCAGTGGACGATTAGATTACAATGTCACGCTGATGTGACGTTGTCTCAAAGAGTGGGATTTCACTGATCTTGATTTTTTCAACTGATTAGCTTACTGCACAGACAATCGCATTCCGATAACCGTTAAAACTTAACCTACAGCTAGCTTAGATATTATATATTATCAATCTAACATAAATGTAGAGAAAATGTATGTACAAATTGATACCGAGGTTTATTTAAATTTGGTTGTCTCAAGGACCGGTTAATCACTGTAGTTAGCGGTCGTTCACCATTACTATCACCAAAATAGAGTTGCAAACTTTTTGAGTAATTCGCTTCGGAATTCACGTATTCGCTTTCAATCCTCCTTAAACTTGGTATGTAGAGAGGACAACATGTTATCTAGCGATATGTCAACTTTTTACATGAAAATATGCACTGTAGCTTGTATCGGACGACATCCGGTTTGCAAAACACCTGAAATCAGGGA
>JASFDB010000162.1:0-11022 GCA_036937035.1 Cystodermella granulosa | reverse complement strand
CGGCGCCTTTCGACCAAAAGTTGCCCACTCATCTGCAAATTTAAATGCGCTGGCATTTAGAGAATTAGATGGCGGCGCGGATAATAGAAGTTCCTTCGGAGAGCGGGACAGAGATTTTGGAAGCGATGCCGAGACCTGCATTTCCTGCAAGGATGAAGCATCAACGTCTACTGTATCGTTCTTCTGAGCGGGGCTATCATTCTTGTTTGGTGAAATAGAGCTGTCCGTTATACGGTCGGAGTGGTCGATTCCTCTTTCCGGGCCAGTAACTGCGTGAACGCGCGTATTTGGGACATGCCTTTTCCTTCCTGTACTGGGTGGCAGCGACACAAAGCCTTCCGGAGACTGCTGAGACACGCTAGGCGTGGCGCTTGCAGATGTTATTGGAATATACCCGAATTCTGCTGATATTGATAATTCCTCTGCCAGGGAATTCAGGTCCGGATGTATCTTGCGCTGCACATAGGGCGAGGTGCTACTACTTTCTGGCTTTGATTCTGGTTGAGTTTGGGGACTCGCCTGGCAGTGAAGTGGTGAATTTACGGATGGCGGTTTGTCGGTCCATTGCTTGCGGCGCAAGAAGCTGAGCATGTCCTGAATGTTACCTAATTCATGCGAAGCTCTTTGGGTAGAAAAGTGACGCGATATTTGCTGGCGTCTATGATGAGATTTTGCTGTTATAATTGATTGACAGGTGCAACACTCACTGCCTTTGCTTGTCAATAATTAATTACTCTGATCTTAATGTCAGAGTGCAATATTATATGCTGGTTCTTTCCGTGTTTCTGATTAAATATTGTAAGCTGAACACGAGAGCGAGTATGTGCGCTGTACGCAGCAGCAGAAGGAGGAGTACAGAGACAACCTATTTCGGAACGAAGGCCTCCCACAGAATTTGACGGATAGCATGTCCGACGCGTTCCATCACGTGCAATTAAGTTTCTTATTTAAATTTGTATTTCCTACAGCGGGCAATATTACATTTAACGCTCACATTTGACTGCTCTTATAAGTTTTATACCAAAGAATCGAATCACTATTAAATGGCAAGCTACAGACATAACATATGACATTGATGAACACGTTGAGCTGAGAGGAATTAGGAAATCTTGAAACGCCCCAGTCATCAGAGTCACACGTCACAAGAAATAGTTCCCTCCTCCCACATCGTACAGTTCAACGTCGCAACGACGCCTAGTGCAGGCCACCGACGCCATGGACAGACTGGAATCTCTCTCGAATACCATCTCAAACATGACCATGTATGATATCAAAAGCATGTACACTCAGGTACTTTGGTTCACGGAATATAGACTTTCGAAGCAGCTGATGCATATCATTATCACCAGGCAAAGAATGTAGTGCTGAATATCAGTGAGATGGAGGCAAAAGTTCGTGAGGCTACGAATGATGATCCCTGGTAAGCTCAGCAGATTGGATAACAATGGATGGCGTCTGATCCGGCAACCAGGGGTGCGAGCTCGACTCTCATGCAGGAAATTGCACAAGGGTATGTTGTAACTGAAATATTTTCTGCGATATGCACCTGACAACCTCTTCACAGAACTTTCAGCTTGTGAGTTACCCTTACGAGTCTTTCATCCAACATGATTTATCAGAATTTAAACAAGTCAATATTTCAACGAAGTGATGCCAAGCATCTACTCCCGATTTATGGAGAAAGAGGCCAGGCAATGGCGTCAAATCTACAAGGTATTGCTTTTCATCGCGTTTTTATATCCACCTTACCCGCCTGCTAGGCGCTTCAACTCCTCGAATACTTGATCAAACACGGTTCGGAACGAGTGGTTGACGATGCACGCTCCCACATCTCAACAATAAAAATGCTTCGCAACTTCCACTACATCGATGACAAGGGCAAAGATGAGGGTATCAACGGTGGGTTTTATTATCACCAATCCGGATTTTAAAGCTTACAGATGCATGACTCATCGCACCAGTCCGTAACCGCGCTAGAGAGCTCGTTGAGCTTCTTTCAGACGTCGAAAAAATTCGAGCAGAGCGTCGCAAAGCCAAAGCGAACAAGAGCAAGTATGTTGGTGTTGGGAACGATGGCTTTGGTGGTGGGGGCATGTCCTTTGACTCCGGAGGTGGTCGGTACGGCGGATTCGGCGGCGATACCCTCGGTGGTGGCTCCAGTTACGGAAACAGTAACGGTGAATTGAAAACCTTTCACGGAAAATTATTTTCTTAATAAATGTCAGACTATTATGCTTCAGGAAGCGGAAGCTCTAGATCTGGCGGTTTCAGCGACAGCAGGCGCGGTTACGAAGAATATACAGAAGGCGACGCTGATGTTTCACGCTCCTCCACCTCAGTTGCACGTTCTGGCTCCCTGCGCACGCCAACCAGGAGCGCTTCTACTCCTATTACTGCTACACATGCCCCTCCGCCAGCCCCCGTCGAGGACCTGCTAGGCGACTTCGGAGACGATAGCGCGTTGGGAAGCACTACTACATTGAACACCGCCGCGCTGCCTGGCTTAGCGACTAATAAGGCGCTTCCCGCTGTTGCCAAACCATCTGTTGGTTTAGACGGTAAGCTTTTGCCTCTCGATCAATAACAGTGATCTTCATTGCGATTAGACGATGATTTCGCGGACTTCCAAGCCGCTCCTGTGCAAAGCACTGGGCCTGGGCCCGCGCCCACTGCCCCAAAACCGAACCTGATGACCATGCTGAATGCCTCCCCTGCTAGACCGCCAGTTCAAACTCAAATGAGTGGGTTTGGGCAAGTTCCACAACAATCCCCCGCGTTCGGTATGGGTATGGGTATGGGCGCTGGGATGGGTATGCACCGACCTACCGCCTCATTCTCCGCTCCCACTTCTCAGTACACTTCCCCAATCCAACCACAACAACCTCAGCAGAACCTGTTCGGGGGTGCACCGCTCATGCCCACGATCACTTCAAACTCCGTAGCAGCACCGCGTCCCACATCGAATGTCACTACACAAGGACAGAATAAACCTGCCACAACTGCCAATTTCGACGATCTGTGGTCCATGTCGCTTGGTAGCTCTGCTCCAGCAAAGCCTGCAACCGGCGGAAAGTCGATCAAGGATTTAGAAAAAGAAAAGTCTATGGCAGGACTTTGGGGCGCTCAGCAGCAACAGAGACCTGGAGGTATGTCTAATACAAATAACTTTGGGTCATTTGCAGGAGTTAGTGGAAGCACCAACGGTGGTGGTGGGAGTGGGGATGCGGATGACTTATTGCTTTGAATGAGTAGTAAACAATCTATTTATCAATTTCTTCTGGCAACCATCGATTCATATATTTGCTCTCAATTGAACACATTCAGGACGACTTTGTCCAAGCGATGAGATTGTTCCCCACTAGATTTTTTGCCCAATCTCAAATTGGATAAATATCGTCATAGCTACAGGTTCCAAGAAATAAAACCCTATGTAAAACCGGTTTGGCTTAAGCATTCAAATCACAGGCTCCATCTCTCAATGCGCAAAAGAGGGGTTGCAGGGCGATGGTCTGAACGCCACGCTGTTTCATGCGAAATGATACATCATGCAGTCTTGGGAGTGCCTTCCCAACGTCACCGCCGGCACCGGACCAGAATACCTGAAGGTGTGCAGACATTAGTTCAAGATGGTGAATTGAGAAAATGAAGCGGCTTCACCTCAGCGGATGCAGCAGCGCGTGGCCAGACGATGGAGTCCAGGTTCGAAGGGTTAGATTGCTCGGTCCAAAGAAGTTGCTCACCTTGACGGAACGTCAATATTCAAGATTGAATAAATATTTGGTCGAATTACTTACCACCTAGAACCAACTTGCTCTCAGCCGCTGTCAAATTAGTTAAGGGATCGAAAGAGTATGACTATCCATGGCACATATTCATAAGCACGACGCAGAAATAGCTCAAACTGAAAGCACTCGCCTTCTGCCAGGTCTTAAACGGGTCACACCAGCTGTTACCAAGTACGTTTTGTCCTACCCAACCACCGTGACCACAATCCAAATAGAAGTAATCGGAAGCCGCATGGACGAATTTGAAACCCTTCTGTGCAACGGCTGCAGCATCTGCGGAGGATATCCAAACCCTGATTGGTGTGAACGCGTTAGTTGCATTGGGTAGCAGAGAAAAATATGAAAGAAAACTGACATGACGACCGTGTCGTTTGCTAATTTAACTGGGTGATCCAACACCATCTCTGAAACCGAACAGAAGTAAGTAAGTTTAAATTGTTCATAGAGAGGATTGTACCTTGCCATACAACAGCACGCTTTTTAATGGATTTCAGGGCAGCATGTGTCGCCTGGGTAAAGATATCAAGGGCTTGTTCGAAAGTTTTCCCTTGTTGCTCTATTTCAAGTTCGCACATGAAAGTCAACAAATCATTAATAGAGAAAAAGTCATCCTTACGAAGATCCTGTTGCGTAGCACTATCTTGAGTGTAACAATTCTGATTGATCTCGTCTCCACCAGTGCTGAAGAGTTCAGAAGAGAACAAGGATGCTACAGCCTTCACGAGGTCAGCAGTAAATTTTGTGGTGGCGGCTGAAGCAATGCGCAATTGTCCTGCAGGTGGCTCTGGCAAAAATATAAACAGTGGGTGTCGATGGGCAACTCTGTGGAGCAGAAAAATTACTAACCATTAGCGAACTGTGCCCAAGGCGTAGCCTCCAAGCAAGCGATATGTTCCGGATGAGCTTTACCGATGACAGAGGTGTGACCTGGAGTATCCATTTCAGCAAGAACATCAATCCCGCGCTGTTAATGATTGTCTTTAGAAGGGCAGATGTCATCATGATGAAACCCACCGCAGCAGCATATTGCACGATATCCTTCACGTCATTAGCTGTGTATACTTGGCCAGAAGAATATGCTCCTTTAGCCGATAATTCGGGGAATCCAGGGACAATCAAGGGGAATGATTGTGAATCAACGATATGCCAGTGAAAGGTATTGAGCTAATATAAAATCAGGGCCATACCTAAAGATTGTATCTGTCAATCATACCTTGACCCAACTCATGGCATCGAGGGTACGCTTGATGTCAGATACAGGAAAACTAACAAAATATATTAACGAGAATGCGCAAGCCCTATCAAAAGAGAAGACCTACTAATTTCTGGCAGTATCCAACATGAACCCTCGGTATGGCTAAAAGAAGGGCTCTATCTCAGAATCAGATTTATACCCAAATTTCAGGCTCACGTATGCAGGGCCATCGGTAATGTGAAACGGTGCTCGGAGAGTGTAGGTTGTACCTTCCAAGTCATACCACAGTTGTTCGAATGTTGTCAACCCTCTCAACAGTCCCAACGAAGAACTAGCCTGCAGTACAGCGTTTGACCCGTCTGCCGGAATCGTCAAAGTGTAATTCTCCACCCGAGATTCAATATCAGCTATCGCTTCTTCGGATATGCTCTTCACGTTGCCTTTTCCGCTGAACGAAACCGTAAGCGATTTGAGTTGTTTTGCTTGTTTGATTGCTTTCTCGGAAGACGCCCCGCGGTCTGGAACTAGCGCCTGAAGTTTGTCGTTCTTAAGAAAGTTGCTAGTGCGAAGAACAGCGGCCGCAAGATCCGGCGGAGCATTGCGTACACCAGAGAGGTTGATGGAGAATCCGGGAGAGAGACGAAGTGGGGTTGAGCCCGTAGAGATGTCATGTGGTAGTGGCCAGACAGCTAGAACTGGCGAAATGCTCAGCAATGCTGCGAGTAAATAAAGACGCAACATTTAGCAGACGACCACGGTAGTTAAGGTGAAAGAGGGTGATGGTTTTGACCTAGCCAAGTATTTAAATGACCAGTAAATGAATTAAATGCCGGGCCATCAATTAGTGGAAAAGAAGGCATACTCACTGTACTGCCACCCTGCCACATGCTTCCATGCTTCCATGCTAGTCATGGGAGCTCGAGACTTGTGATTCGTGCAGCTCTATTTCGTACACTTCTGATCCTCGACCATTGCGGAGAAACGTAAATGGCTTACACACTCTCACAGACCTGCCGAGTGGAACGTAACGCCCGCCACCAAATGCGTTACTGTCCTCATATTAATATTGCAGTGCCAGTGTGCTGGCAGTAATCTTGTCCCGTAACTATTTCGGTCTTCATATTATGCCAGTGCTCAATTGTCCATATGAAGACTTGAGAAATGGAACAAGAGCGGCAATTGTACAAATGATATAAATACATCTATTTGGGACGTATTACTATGGTGGAGCTACTTCGATCGATGGGAAGCATGTTGTTAAGCACAAGCTAAAGGGGTCGCTGGTAGTTGAGGAAACGCATCTTTTCAGATCTCTTCCCGGTCTCAGTCAGTCTTAGTCCTCAATGAACGGACTTGCAATTGCTAGTGATTTTAAACGACAATCTTTCGGCCCGAACCCCGTTATTTTCAAGGTCTGTTTGCCTAACAGCGGGCAATTCGAACCGTGTCAATAGAACATCAAGAATACGAGATGATCAACATTTTTCGAACATGGAAACCCTTTCAAAGATCACAAATTCCGGGACGCAAAGCACACCACTGAGGCTGTAAAGCAATGGCTCTTACACCCCGTTGCACCATCCGGAATCGAATATCATGAAGTCTAGGCAGAGCGGTTTCGACATTGCGAGAAGTACCATCCGGCAGCGTAGCACCTGTCCAGAATACCTTCATAGAGAGAATCGTTTGAATAATCTTGCAGTTCATCACAACTAAGGTACTCACTTCTGCAGAACTAGCGGCTCGAGGCCATACGATGGAATCCATATTCTCGGCAGATGACTGTTCAGCCCATAGCAGCTGCTGACCTGATTGACAGAGTTGAGACGAATTGTGGAAGGCATCAGATTACAATATGTTCACCTCCAAGTACAAGGTGTGTTTGCGCAGAAGTCAGGCTTGCAAGTGGATTAAAGGTGTATGCCTGACACACTATGAGCACACTGAGTATGTCTTCTGGATCAAATCAAACATGCCTTTTGCCATGTCTTGAATGGATCACACCAACTGTTACTGTACGATCAAAGAGTGCCTCAGAACAGCCCAAAGGATATTTTTCTAAAGGCAGCATACCCTGTCGGATCATTCCCAAGCCACTCCCCTGCACCACAGTCCTGAATGTCTTTGATGAGTAATGTGGTAAACTAGACCAAAGCGGAACGCACGAGGTAAAAGTAATCAGAGGGGCCGTGAACGATACGGAGATTTTTGGCCGCAACTGATGCTGCATTTTCAGATGATATCCACACCCTGTTGAAAAATGTCAAAGTTGTTGATACCAGAAATCAAAGCCTCCTACATGACTACCGTATCATTGGACAATGTTACATTGTGCTCAAGCGCCATCTCTGAATATATGTCAATGAAAAAAAACTCATAATGTGGTGAACACCCACCTTCCCAAACAACTGGTGACTTTCCAAGATTACGAAGCGCCTGATGCGTAGCTTGCGTAAAGACATTGAGGGCTTGTTCCAGGGTTCTTCCACTGCTTTTCAAGTCAGCTTGCGTCTGGGCATCCTTCGAATAGCAATTCGTGTTCAATTCATCACCACCAGTGCTAAATAATTTGGACGGCAAGGTCCCAGCAATTGCGGATATAAGGCCCACTGTAAAGTTTGTTGTCGCCGGTGAGGCCAGACGAAGCTGTCCTGCAGGCGGTTCATTTGCAAAGCTCTGCCAGGGTGTGGCTTGAGCGCATGCAACGTGCTCGGGGTGAGATGAGGAAATAATAGCGGTGTGCCCCGGGGTATCAATTTCCTACGGGGTGATTAAGCTCTGATACAATTTATGAATGCGGGAGAAATTGAGTACCATGAGAACGTCTATGCCTCGCTGCAACCTCTATCAGGAAAGATATATCTTTCATCAAAAAAATACCCACTGTGCCGGCGTAAGAAACAACATCTTGAACATCAGCAGATGTATAAATCTGTTGGGAGGAATATGCGCCCTTTTGAGATAGTTCCGGGAATCCAGGAATTTCAAGAGGAAAACTTTGAGAATCCACTACATGCCAGTGAAACATGCTCATCTAGGAGAACACAGAATTAATGAATGAAGCATCTCATTACTGCCTTAGATATACTTTAACCCAGCTCATGGCGTCCAAGGTCCTCTTGATATCGGCCACTGGGAAGCTATTGCACATCATTGGCATGTACTAATTATCGCGCAAAACTGAACTCACAAGTTCCTTGAAGTGTCAACCATAAGGCCCCGGTAAGGCTGGAAAGAAACGAAAAGATGAACAAATGGTTCCCGAAGATCATGTCGTACATCTCACTCACAAAAGAGGGAACGTCATTTTGTATTCTTATTGGTGCCTGAAACGTATATGTGATACCACCCAAGTCGTACCATAGCTGTTCAAAAGTTGTCAAACCTCTGAACAAGCCCAATGTCGAATTCGCGGTCAATGTGGCTGCACTGCCGTCACTCGGAACAGTAAGTGAATATCCTTCACTTCGCTTGTCTATCGGCTGCACTGCTTCCGTTGCGATAGGTCGCACAGCAGAAGTTCCCAGAAGAGAAACGGTCAAGCGAGATAGAGTTGGTGCAGCGTTTATCGCAGCGCTGTCGTTCGCCCCTCGGCCAACAACCAAACGTTCGAGCTTATCCGTCTTCAGAAAATCCTTGCTCCTAGACACTGCATCGAGAAGATCTTGGGGCGCATTACTGATGCTGAGCTGGATGTCGAATGAAGAAGAAAGCTTTACGAAGGATGTACCGGTTTGCAATGACCTAGGTATAGGCCAAAGCCCAAGGACTTGGGGCACCGAAATCGCAGTGGCAGATATGAGAAATGTTGACAACTTCATGAATTGATTCTTGGAACGAGTTATCTCAGACTGGGGCTTATAGTGATACAAGGGAGCTACGGCCCAGGTGTCAGCCAACAGCTGCACATGTAATACTGACCTCAAGACCTATTAACCGAGTAGAAGCCCTTCCTTAAGCAGATATGAAGGCATTAGGATGCGTGAGTCTGTTCATATGACTCGTGCGCTTGAAACTGAGAACCGTGAATCTGAGAGCGTCATGGGCCTGATTGGTCGACTTTTTCCCTCGAAAGCATGATTCACTGGAATACTCCAAATAACTTTGCCATGCCGCATGGTTGATAATAGAATTGAAGGAATTAGGACAACAGATGGTCACTGACTCTGGACAGTCCAGCGTTCTAGGTGGTGTGACAAACACGTGCACAATGCCGATGACTGCTTGCTCATATATAACACTCTTTGTCCATGTTTATACTTATGAGTCCAACATCACAAAAATGCGTTATCGGTGATTGCCGATATTTGGTGATAAAGGTTACCCTCTGCTGAACATGGAAAATGAACCGCGCGGACATCTCGCCTACCGTACTCTAGCAGTCGCAGAACTTGTCCTGTATTATGTGCGACAACTCCATCACACCGTCGACATTTTTAAACCGACTTGGAGCTGATGGTTCAGTGTCTGAAGAAGATCAAGCTCTAAAACAAGTTCTTTCAACTGCTATTGCGCAATCTGAATCAGCTCTCGAATCCGAAATCGCCAACCAAAAGAAAACAATCGACGAGTCTATTGCAGACTATCCTTTAACGATATCACCTATTCTTCTGATACCTCAGGATATCGTGGAAGAAATCTTTTATCGATGTTTGCCGAAGAATCGCAATCCATCAATGAAAGCAAATGAGGCGCCTTTACTTCTGGCACGGGTGTGTAGTAGCTGGAGGAACATCGTATTCAATATGCCGCGGCTGTGGGCGCGCTTACATATCGATACCTCGGAACTTGCAAGCAGGTTTTACGCTTGTCGATTAGGAGGATCCCCTGACGATCCAGTTCGTGCATGGCTTGAGCGATCAAGGACCTGCCCATTATCTATATCCATTTTGACTACAAAACAGTATTCACCTTACGCCAACAATGCTCTCCCAAACATTGAGTCAACGGTCGAAATTATACGAGAGCAGGCGCATCGCCTGCAAGTTCTGGACTTAGTTGCACCCAGTCCCTCCATCCGCTCACTCTTGGTAATTAGAGGCGAAAACTTTCCCTTGCTTCACACTCTAAATATCGACACTAGACCATTCCGGTGGGATGAAAACCAAAGTTACAGATATGCGTATCTTCTTAGGGCTCCCAGTATACGGGCTTTGTCATTCACGGCCATTGGGCATTCAGATCAACTTCCAATTAACTGGTATCCACTCACGAAGCTGTGTATCCTGGCTGTACCCGAAGAAGTACACCTGATACTTCGCAATACCCCGCTTCTTGTTGAAGGGAAGTTCAGGTTGTATTCCGGAAGACCTAGGCTCCCGGAAAGTTTGCCAGTGCAATCAGTCACGACACTTTGCCACTTCAAGTTAAAAAAGTTATGCATCACAGATAGAACCATCGACGGTAAAGGTGTCGAAACTTTCTTCAAATACCTTCATGTCCCAGCGTTGTGTCACCTGGAATTCAAAGGCGTCTTTTTGACTCCCGGGCCATCTCCTTATTTGGCCTTGAACAGTGTCTTGCCAACCATAGGCTTGCAACTCAGGTCTTTGGTCCTCGATACATTCGATCTTTCACCGGAACCACTCATTCAATGCTTTGAGCTTGTTCCAAATATTACGCATCTTAAAATCACAAAGCTCGACGTGGAGCCAATTCACAGTCATTATCCAGCGAACAGTATACCTCACAAGCCACGCGTCCCCATCATGTCATTCAATGACAAGGTCCTCTCATTGTTCTCCAGGGATGTTCTAGGCCCTTTATTACGCGACTTTGCGTGTGAGGAGGATGCTGCCTTCTCCAGGGGTGTTCTATGCCCTTTATTACGCGACTTTGAGTGCGATGCGGGTGCTGCCTTCTCTAGCAAAGAACTACTAACATTTATTCGGGCAAGAACGGGCGGGGATAGTACTCTGACAGAATATCCGTTGCAACGAGTTCGTGTCGTATTTAAACATGTACATGACGAAGACGTGTCGAATATTTTACGAATGCAGAGCGACCACCTGTCGATTTCACTCGAACAACCTGCTCCGCCTG
>JASFDB010000161.1:0-11023 GCA_036937035.1 Cystodermella granulosa | reverse complement strand
TTTCCTCAAATTGTTGTTTATTAATTTCATCTTCTCATCAGGGTGAAATCTCATGACTGGTACGATATCATGATGGCCGTAATACGCGCCTTCTCCACATGTCGTGAGGGCCAAGTGACTGATTTCCTCAAGCCTCCCATTTCTGCTGCCCAAGCCAGTACAGTCAGCAATACATTTATATAGGTAGGGAGGTATTGACGAGCCAACCACGGTCACGAACATTAAATTCGAATATATTGACAAAACAGCGAACGCTCTTCCATGCCAATTGCCTCTAATTAGTCATATATATATATATCAAGATTCAATAGGCCTTCTCTCATTTGCATTATTTGATACTCCACAGTATGTATATAAGCTCAGTGCTCAGAGAGGCCTCTACAACCCGTGTGGCGGTACAGCAATGACTAATCCTATAACATGTGGAATCGAAGGCAATACTTACATAATGTAGCCACCTGGCCTTTCTCAACTTTAAGAAAAACTTACATTTTGTCTTGGTGAGTAGGCGAACCACAGTTGTTTGGAAAGTCGATAGCGTATCAGTCACTATCTTTGACAGACAAACAATAGACGTTGCAAGAGCATATTTCTTACGGCATTGACGATGGTTGACGCTCTTTGGTGCATTCCAGTCACCCGTAGAACTTGACCCTCGCGATCCTGAAGTATTCTACGGATTCGAGACTCCACAATCTCTCTTGGTAGGGTATAAAAGTCCGACTTTCAACCAGGCTCTGTGGACAAGCCATTAAGAATGGATGTTATTACTATGGCTTTCATAGATTTAGGCCTGACTCTGTCGCTCGGGCTCCTTGCCCAACGGCCTGAATTAATCGCTCAGTTAGCTTCGGTGTATAAATGTGGTTGTAAGTACTAACTTTTCACGCGCATACTCGAATGCCTTATTGATCGTTTCTATGATAGTAAATTGCTACTTTGTGACAGAAATTACGGGGTCGATTGCCGCAGGATGCCAAAAGTACGGATCAAAGTCATTACCATTTTTGACAGATATTTGATTCCTTTTTATACAATAGAATTACCTCATACTATCATCCATCAACATTTCGTGTTTATGGGATACTTATCCTTGGCGATCGTGAGCTCATCGACTTTCCTAATTGTCAAGATAATATTATCGAGTGCCCGCTCGTAAATGGCAATCCTTATGACTCAGAACATCCTGGCTCTGATCGGGCGAGGAGGAGCATTTTGCAAGTGAACTACTCAGAGTCTGTTGGAAATAGTCTAACTGATGGTTTTCTCAGGGTGTATGACACAAATACAGGAGCTGTTAATGGTTTTTGCAGTGTACTTATGTGCAGTTATAGCTTATCGAGGTTCCCGTACTTTCTGCTACCGTATTCAACGAATGGACCGGGGTCTTCACAAATCATTAGAGCGCCGCCCAGTCCGATAGTTATCACCATAGTATGGACTGTCTTTCAATCAGGGACACAAGGGGATAGAATTCATCCAGAATAGATTCGTAGCGAGAACAACGTTAGATCACGTCAACGCTAGCCTGAAACTCAAAATGCAGTGATGGCTATCCTTCCCGGTATGTAATGTTGAGAAGCCTTTCTAGATATCCGAACGAAGTAAATTCCTTGGACAATGTAACAGGGTTTGAAAATGAGAATGGGCGCCAAATCAGAAAGCACGGGAAGACCGGTAGCATTGCAAGGGTCGCAAACCGCAGTTGAGTTTACAGGGACAACTTGAAGTTTCTATTTCAATTCGACCCGACCGTAACCATGTCCAGTCCTTCAACTCGTAGAAATTTTTAGTAGACGGCTCTGTACTCAGCCTTCCAAACGACTCAGAATGACAATGGATCCATAACTTGATAGACATCGCACCTACGCTCATTGACTTGCGAAGAAGAAATCATCTGTCAAGGACAAACTCTGTGTGCCATTCTGCTTTGCTCAGTCACTGCTGTCCATAGTCAGGGGAATTCTACAGGTAATGGGCCCTTGCACCATTTCTCATCTGCGTTCAGATAAAAGAGGCCTTGTCTTCTGCAAGTGACGTTTTCTATCCTGGTACGTTTTCTTTCGGCATGCGACACGTCCTTCTGATTACTGTAGGTAATGCACAATATGAAAATGGAATATCTCACTGGGCTGGCTCAAGTAATCAGAGGGCAAAATGCGTTGTCGAGCCTGGTACAGCAGACGATGTTGGTATTGTCGTAAGTTCCTAAATATTCGATTGTGCACTCTCCGCTCAATGCATAACTATCTCAGCTTAAGATAGTCGGCTCAACAAATTCTCCTTTTGCGGTACTTCAATCATCTAGTGAAGCATAATAGCTACTCAACACGGTATTTCTTGCAGGTCAAAGGTGGTGGTCATGCCACGAATCCAAAATTTTTGTCGACAACCGGCATACATATCTCGATGTCTCTTTTTTTAGAAGTGAAATACAATGAAACGTCACAAACTGTTGTAATTGGCGCAGGGCTGATCTGGGATGATGTCTATGCTGCTCTGGAGCCCCACAATGTCAATGTAGTGGGAGGGCGAGTAAGCGGGGTAGGCGTTGCAGGATTAATACTGGGTGGAGGTACTGGCCACATCACGATCTCCGAGTTATTTCTTACGCGTTTAACCAGGCTACTCTTGGAAAACAAACCAATACGGCCTTACAGTGGACACTGCTGTTGCGTTTGAGTTGGTTAAGCCAGATGGCACGATTGTGACGGTCAATGAAATGACCAATCCTGAACTTTTCTTTGCTTTGAAGGCATGTAGTCTTTACTGCACTTGATTCAGGCCAATTCACATCGTTTCATAAATCAGGGTGGCTTCAATAATTTCGTAAGTCAGGAGAATGACCGTTTATTCAGTGCATAATTATTACATACAGGGAATAGTAACTCGATTCAGGCTCAAGACGTTCCCTCAAACTCAAGTCTGGGTAAGATATCTACTTACTTGATTCTCAAAGACTTGTTTCAACTTATTGTCAGGGAGGTACTGTAACGGTAGCTGAGCCATTCGTCGAAGCGATATCTGCGGCAACTGCAGATTTTTCAGCGAACCTCAAGGATCCCAAAGCACAAATTATTACTAACTACAATTTCTTTGGCGGTCAGGTATGATTCAGACTGGTAATTGTTGTTAACATATTTAAACTGTTTACAAGCTTATTGCTGTGGTAATAATGTTTTATGATGGTCCAACTCCACCAGCTGGTATTTTTGAACGAATAACATCCATCCCATCGGTGCAAGATGTGAAGACCCGTAGCTTCCTGTCACTTGTGCAGTCTTCACCGGTCAATCTTACCTATGGGTCACGGTTTGTAATCATTTTAACTGTGTCATCGACATTATTCATTTTTTCTTACCAAAGGGGATTGTTACAAACCGTAAATATTCTTGAGTATACACCTGCCATCTTAGATGTATTTCGCAATGAAACAGAGGTAAGCACTCCTCATAAATCCTCAAATGAAAAATTAAATTTATCGTAGTTCTGGGGAAGCCATCTAACTCCTAAAACCGCAATGTTGATCTCCTACGCTATTGAACCCTTCCCCCCCAACATATACTCTCATAATTTTGCCGAAACAGCTTATACTCCCGACCGCGGGCTCGTTCTTTGCCCATCAAATATCTACTTCGCATGGAAAGCTCCTGAAGTTGATCTAGATTTTTATGATGCTGCTCGACAAAGCGCGGCGACGATCAGCAACGCGGCGGTAGCGGAAGGTCAGACCGCCGTTGAGCGGTCTTATATTTATCCTAACTATGCACTTTATGACAGTAGTACCGGTGGAGAAGATGTATGGGCGCAACATTTTAAAGTTGAAGAAGATCAAGCGGGCTATAGATCCTCAGAATGTTATGGGCCTTGCTGGTGGTTAAAATTCTAACTTGACGAGATTTAAATACCCTTCTTTGTCGATATTATATATGTATTGTTCAGTGATTTCTACCAGTATGCAACATTGTCACCTCAGTAATATGTGGCAGTGCGCGAAGGCCGCCAATACAAAGAGCGCAAACTCAAATGGGGCTCATTACTTACCGGTGCACGTGGCGATTGTCGGAAGTGTTTCAAGAATCAAGCTAAAATTAGTCGACTTTTCAACTTCGCAATGACATGACCATCGACACTATCGGGGGCCGTGGCGTTTATGTACTAAAGGGATGTAAGTAAGTTTAGTTGACGTTCCCAGGTTCCTTTCACCCTCTTCAGCGATGCTAACTTTTTTCTTTGCTGCGCTCTCCTTTATCGCATTTGTTCGGAGCCAGCAACCATCGAATGTCAACTCATCACAGCCAAATACCGTTTGCGTGAAAATCAAACAAGCGATTTCCTCAGGAAGCGATGTATTTTTCCCGGGTAGGATTTGGACTTATCTCTCTGCCTCTAATCTCATTCGAGTTGTGTCTAAAAGGACAGGCTCTTTATGATACGGGCATCTTTCATTATGCTATTTCGAGCTCTCAGAATGCAACATGCGTAGTGGAACCAGGAACTGCAGCTGATGTGGGGGTGATTGTGAGCATCTTGGACTTCATGCCTACACGTTAAAACTGACGCTTTGGGGCCTTCAGCTGAAAATGCTTGGTACGACCAGGACGCCTTTTGCGGTATGCATTCAATAAACTATGCAAACGCGCCAAATATTCAATTTGAGTTTTTGTGTAGGTCAAAGGGGGTGGCCATATTATGAATCCTGGGTTTTCATCGACAACTGGGGTACATATTTCGATGAATCGTTTTTCGAACGTGACATACAGTCCTCAAACTCAAACTGCCGTCATTGGAGCCGGTCTAGTTTGGGATGATGTCTATGCTGCTCTTGCACCTCACAATGTGAATGTTGTGGGAGGACGCGTGACTGGCATCGGTGTTGCTGGTTTTGCATTGGGCGGAGGTAGTTTCATTATTATCTCAGTTTTGCCAGCTCATATTCATTTCAAATAGGATATTCTTGGTTAACAAATCAGCATGGCCTGTCCAGCGATACAGTTGTGTCCTATGAACTTGTTCTTCCCAACGGAAAGGTTACGACAGTGACGAAATCGACGGAACCTGATTTGTTCTTCGGCCTCAAGGTAATGTTATTCACCCTTCCAAGTTCGAAATAGTCATCTAACGACGGTTTATTTACAGGGTGGATTCAATAACTTTGTACGACCTTTTTATTAATTTGTCTGCTTGTAACTAATACTTTGGTACCCAGGGTATCGTTACTCAATTCACCTTTAAGACGTTTCCTCAATCAGAAGTCTGGGTGCGGTTCCAACTTTATGCTACTGTGACAGAACGTTGACGTGATTGAACGTATACTTCTCCAGGGTGGGGCTTTGCTCATCGGCGAACCCTTCATTGAGGCCGTAATGACGGCGACTGCAGACTTTTCGGCTAAAGTAAAAGATCCAAAGGCTCAAATCATCACTAGTTATGTATTTGAATCTGGTCAAGTAAGCTTCTTTGTTGCATTTGTCAAACATATGGTCACCATCTTTGTCTCAAGTTATTTGCATCGGAGTTACTGTTTTATGACGGCCCCAATCCACCTCCAGGAATATTTGACGCGTTCTTAGCCATTACCCCAGTTCAGAGCGACATACAGACGCGCAGCTTCCTTTCCCTTGTGCAATCATCACCCTCGAATTCTCTTTCTGGCTTCCGGTTTGACTCTTGCCTGTTTTACTAGCTGCTCTTTTCTAACGATTTCAAACTATAGAGGCGTGTACCACGTAGTGAATACTCTTCAATACACCCCTGAAATTCTGGACGTTATCCGGAATGAAACGGTGGTGAGTCATTCTATTTTTGGTGGACTTCATACAGTTTTTACTTCCCGTTAGTTCTGGGGTACTCAACTGAGTGCTAAGTCTTTAGTTACGGTTTCTTATGCTGTGGAACCGTTCCTTACCAGCATTTTTTCTCACAACTCATCTGCGACTGCCTATCCTCCGGTCCGGTCATTGGCCCTACTCCCGACAAACATCAATCTTGCATGGACATCAGCTGAATTTGACGACGATTTTCGCGATGTAGCAAGACAAAGCGTTGCCAGGGTCAGCGCTGCCGCCATAGCGGAAGGACAGTCGGCGCTGGTAGGATCTCCTATTTATCCCAACTATGCAATCAGTGGAACGCCATTGAAAGACATCTATGGAGCTAACGTTCGGAGACTACACGAACTCAAAAGAGCATTGGACCCGAAAAATGTGATGGGACTTGCAGGTGGATGGAAGTTTTGACTGTAAAGATTATATCATGGCTGTCTGAGCGGATACTCGAGTTATGAAGCGTCACATATTTGCCATGCCGCGGTTTGCTTACACTGAGGACGTCATCACACTTTATGTAGCTATCTTAATGCCTTTTGACTTTGATTCTCAGCTCTTAAATCATCGATGGAGCCATAAGATTGGAACGGTAAAATCAACAGAACTCAGCTGACAACATCTTTCCTGAAGATAGCAATCAAAAAGACCACTAGCTGGACCTCCAGATGTTTGATGTTCGGCCTCTCGAGGAAGAGTTTTGTCAAGAGAGGTAGGTTTAAATATTTCCTCGCAAAGAAGTTCATTCTCTGATCGCAATTTGCGCAGGGGTGACTGCTATATTGAGATAACGGGACGTGTAATTCTCAAAACTTAAACATCTCAAAGCAGCCTTTGTTGAGTTGAGTGGCACGTCAATCACACCTATGCTCTGCTTCATAAGAAGTGGGCTCCGCAAAATTATGATACTGTTATTGCAGTTGCTCCCATATAGACTTGTGCACTCACAACGAACCTTGACCGCGATTGGAGCTGCATTCGGGGTTCATAAACTCGTACTCTAGCGCAATAGACGCCGACTATGTGTGCTGCACGGAGAAATCTTGTGGCCCTGTGTGGGGTGTTGGTCAATGACTCATCAAATCCGAAGTAGTATATGTTTCGTCGCATTGCGAGCACTTGGCAAATGAATGCAAGATTGAACAAGAGTCTCTGCACAAGAGGCAGTGACTTCAAGTTACGTTGGGCATATCATAATCATATCAATAGCGTGCCATATAAATATATTAGCGCACATTTCGACTTCATCGGTGAAGCTCAGTGGTACACCATGAAATTAAATCAGATTGCTCGGCGAATGCTACCAGATGACTCGTGCCGTCCTCAAAACGTCTTGCCTATACCGCCTTTCACGCCAAAGTCAAATCGAAAAAAATCGAACTAGTATATCACAATGATGAATATTTTTGGAGTACATACTCGATGAGTCGAGCGACTCTGGAATTGACAACCTATATCATACACTCTCGTAGTCGGCTTTGTCTCACTAGTAATTCACTATTACAGAATATGCCATATTATCGAAGCCAATTTTCGACAAATCTGCATCGTCATGCGTGATGTTTTGAGACACCGCCCTCTTTATATCTTTTTGATTACAATCAATATCACTGAAAAATTATTGTTTAAGTAGCTAAACCATCATAAGAGATGCTTGATTACTCACGCATATAAGAAAATTGAGGTGCCAGGGTGGAGCTGAATCGAGCTGAGTTTTCCTTGCATTTGTGAATTTAAAGCATGGCAATTTCTATCAGAATATGGTTGTTGAACGCCGTAACCGTCAGGGTAATTTGGCTCCGCGAATAGCCACATGTAATTGGCCTTGCGAACGACGTATGATCAGTTAGAAAATTTAAATTAATAAACGATCTGAGCCTACTGAAGTTATAGCGTTTTTATTGGCTATCCCTGTCTCGGAATTGATGGGCGACGCGCCGACAAAGCCAGCGACAATGAAAGGAAGGAGAAGGAGGTTTTTAGAAAGCATGGCCACAGTTATGACTTGAGAATTCAACTGAAGTTGGTTACTTTCTCTATGTTTACCACTCAGCTTTTATAGTTAATGGCCATCGGTATAATTTGACAGTGGAATAGCTGATTTTGATGTCCGTTTACTGGAAAAGAAATGCTTTGTCTACATGGGGTTATCCGACATATGTTTTCCAACACAAACAAATTTCAGTTTTGATGTAGAATACCAAAAGCGGGCGTGAAAATGACTTGCCAAGTTGACTCACATGCACATCTCTCAAGTGACCAGACAGGGATACTAAACGCTGAGGTGTACCGAAGTTTCCTCGAATATAAGTTACGCCGCAGTCTGGTCCACATATGCCAACCTGTTCATCCTAAGGGGTGATCACTTGAGTGGGTGTGAAGTTGAACGCCCTGATAATCTCGTATAACAATCATAATAAAAATCTGTTAGGGCACACAAGGTCAGCAGGTAACATCATTTGGTCAGGAGGTATAACGGCGCAGATGAAACATCTCGCGGACACGGGCTTGCGAATGAGGTTTGGGTGACAACAATGATGGCACAGCTATTATCACTCTGGTGTGACGGTCTAATTTTGTCCCAGTTTTTATTTCACGCGATACCGAGCTCATGAGCGAACCACCAAAGGCTGGGAACACGTTGAGGGTTACCCAGCATTTTTTAATGATGTACTAGCTCTTCTTTCTGGCTTTGATCTCCGGTGCGACTTCGGCGAGAAGGAGGGAAATGGTACCTCGCAGTATTTCCTTGAAATTGAATGAAATTGATTTGAAATCGAGTGCGATTTTGTGCGGTTGTGTACATACAGTTTTTTCTAGGAATGGAGGAATTGCAGGAACATTCGACGTGGGCTGCTCCCGATATGATACCCCGTGGATCTAACGACGATATGACAAAGGTCATGTAGCACAACAAATGGATCACAACAGCCATTTCTCGTCTATCCAAATCATGAAATCACTAGAATGCGATGAAAGTCATGATGAGAGATATTAGGACACTGAGCAGACCCTATAGAGCAGTGGGGATTTTGCGGGGAGTTGTAGAGTCTGTTGTGTGCGATGCGATGCATCATCGCGGTTGTAGGCCCGGGGTCGAGCTCCTCTTCCTCGCTGTCCAACATCGTAAGAAGAGCTTCTGCTGCCGTTTCGACTTTTCTGTCCCAACAAGGCTCTTGTATCGGAAAAGAATTACAGAGAGACAGCCTCCTCGGTAAAGCCGTGATTCTTGGATATTGATTCGATGGCACGTTCTATCAGCAATTCCTGTTTTGCGGGAGGAAGGGCAAGTGACATTTTGCAGACTCGCTCTGTTTAACAGAATAAACAGATATCATTGAGGTCGAGCGGGGAAGAAATGCTTCAATGCTGCTTCGCGAAAGAGCATTGACTAAGATGGATGGTTTAGCCTTTGCTTTAGGAAGGACACCAATGTCTTGGGCAGAAGCGCTATAGGAAGGGTCATCGGGTATGGAGCTAACGACAGGATGAAGATGACTGTGATGATGACGGCCATCCAACACTCCGTCCCGAACGAATCAACCCACTGGACTTAGACAACTTTCTGTTGGCGCTGATCGTGTAAAGCCGTCTTTCCTTTCTGCTTCGACGAGGGTCATGGTCATTTGGTGGAGCCATATTGGTCTGTACCTCTCGTGAATCGTGATCGGAATTACTGCTAGTTGGTTTGGAAGAGTCTTTGTGTAAAGAATCGCGTCCATGAATTTCTTGACGGTCCATCACCATGGCGTCGGATACAGCACCGATCACCGGAAGCGAGTCCTGCTGCAAAGCAGGGTTGGTATTCGATGGGGAAGCATACAGCATCGGTCACTCGTCGCAACTCATGCGGCATAGCAGGGTTGATATGCAATGGCAAAGAGGACAATGGCGAAGAGACCACAGCATTCGCTAGATCCGAGGTCGATACCCTCAGAACTTCCTTAGTCTCTGATTGTGGTTGCTTTTTTTTCTGTTCGGTTTGAGCGTTGCTGTTAGCCGGCGCATCAACTGCTTTGCACTTCCCCTTTTCGAGAGACTGCCTTTTTTTTCATGTGCATTTACCTGCATCTTGGCCTGGTCGCCTTTTTTGCGCGCTGAAGGCCATGAGTCATCTGGGTTATAAGACCTTCGTTATCAGGTGTATCGGCATGCCTTTCTTCGCAAAAAGGACCCTTAATCAGAACGGAAGGTTTACGCTTCATTGGTACAGCGACTCGATCCTGTTGGGTCGGAGCAGTTCTGCCATATCATTCTTTAATTGAAGAGCCCTCGCTTTCTTGGACGATATAGGGAGTAGCATTCCATCTTAATCCTTGCTTGAAGGCAGAGTTGTCACTGTGTATCCGTCGTTATAATGTTCGTTCTCGATTACATAGGAGTGTCATTCAAGAATGACAAGCTGATCAATGTCAGCGTAAGGACAAGAATATGCCAGACTATCAATACGTACTTTAGAGCGTCGTGGTTGGCAATGTTGGATACGTTGGCCATTTGTTATCTCCTCCATCCGCCTGGCCGTCGATTTCATCGTCGTAATGTACTTCATGTACTCGAGTGGCTCCATTTGTGCATGACTACGGTCATCAGACACTTTGAACTTGCAAGTTTCAGGAACATCATCTCCGCCAACAACAGCTCGGCATCCTCTTCCTTGACCCTCACATCCACTAGCTTCATGGTCCATCAATTCCTCCAAATATTTTCGCCTAGACATAGCTCTCGATCCATTCGAAGTGATTAAGAGAAGTGTCTTTGGCGAGCTTGCTCCGCTTATTTCCATTGCTTTCAACTATCCGATAGTCTGTCTCGCTTTCTCTTCTTTTCCAGTACTTCATATCCTTCTTCTGCTAACTTCAAGGTCGCCTCGTCAGTTCGAGCACGCTGTTTCTGTAATCGATTTATTTTAGGATACTCTCCTTGTTTGAGTCGATAGTTGTCCCACCATGACTGCCTTGAGTGTCGAGTACCCCATGCCCATATGTTTTCAGCCTGCAAAAGATAACATCAAGGCTATTCGAGACAATCAGCCTGATGGTTCATAGTATTCTGCCGGAAATTGGACTATAATCGGATTTGTCCAGCTACTTCGTCGGCTCTGTATGGTAAAAATTCGTATCTTCACCTCTGTACGAAGAAGTCATTGCATTTTGCTTACAGGCAATTCAGTGGTTTAGGGCCACCGCTTCAGTATTCAA
>JASFDB010000160.1:0-11088 GCA_036937035.1 Cystodermella granulosa | reverse complement strand
ATTCGATCGCATTGACTTGCGAGCGTTGGAGGACAGTCGGAGGCGTCATCGAATTGAAGGCAGGGTGTCCCCTGACAGTGTGGCTGTCCCTTCACTAGTCTTATTAGATTCTCGTCTTTGGTACTCTATTGACACTGGGGGCATATCCTCAGGATACTCAGATAAGTTTTCCTCAGAGATATCAATGTCTGCATAATCACTGTGATTCAATTTTAGCCACTCAAGAGCACGACTCACAAATTTACGTCTGACCAACATAGGTACACGCTTCATGTCATCATCTGTTGGCTTGCATGGTCCTGTGAACAATATTGCCAAAACATCATCCATGTCTGCTCTAGGTGGTGGAAGCATTTTATAGATCTTTGGAACAGGAGATTCAAACGCAACCATATTTGCTTTCATTTTTTTAAACCCACGTGCTACCCGCACATAACAACAACTGTGGCGTACACGTGCAACAAGCAGCTTTTCAACAAACCGCAACTCTGCCAATTCAGGAGGTACATCACCCAGCCAGAAGCCTTGTGCCAATGCAAGCTTTGGAATCTTACCATTTCTCAGTGACGATCTACACTTTTCACATACACTATCACAACAATAGTCTAGCACAGGACCATTTATGTCACGAATTTTCTCAGATGGTTTGCGACGGACTCGACGTGTTATATCTGGTACTTCAAGTATATGTAGGTATTTCTTTATGCTTTTAAGCCTTGTCATTTTACTTTTTGTTGATATGTAACTGTCCACAAACAGCACAGCCAGCCTCCTCAATTGCTTTTGTGCTCATTTTTTTGCAACAGTTTCGTATGATGGTTTGTGTTAATTTTTCACTAAGAGGATCAGGCGGGAAGTCACCACCAAATGCACTTTTGTTGCTTTCAATTGGAATGTCATTTTTTGTGGCCTTGCGCTTTTCCTTAAGCCGTGTGCAATCTCGTTGTTTTTTTGAAGAATGGACACTAAAGACAGTGAAATACAAATTACAGTTAACACATGAATGGTTCTCAAAGTCCGAGAGGAGTTTAAGTTTGGAGGAGCATTTCACATTTTTTGAGTCTTTCAAATTGTGCAGCCATGCAATCTTGTTGATTGCTGTCTTGCAGAGTTTGCTGCAAAGCTGGGAAAGAGGAATTTGTGCATGGACATAATTGTCTGACGTGTATTCAAGCAAACCGATGTCGTCAACGTGAGCAACAAAGCGAAAGTTGTAATTCTTGTCATTGTACTTCTTATTCAAGTGTGCAACTGTGACGTGTAAAGCAATGTCTGACCAACAAAAGAAACGAGGTATTCCATAGCCTCCCTGTCTCACTTGCTTATGTTTTGCAGCTGTGGAAGCAAGGGCGGCCGAATGTGCTTGAAACTTTGGGCAAGGATCAATGGTACTCTTATCAAACCAATCATATAATGTGTCAGACCTCGTACGACGCAAGGGTGAGATTTTAGATTTGGGTAGACGACATCTGCGTTTCGAAACAACAGAGTCAACAGAACAAAAGTTCAACATATCAATACTATTAGGGGTGAGCCACGAGACGCACGAAAACGTTCGGGGGCAAGGCGCGAGCGAAGAGCTGCATAATCATGTCTGCTGAAAATATACCTGGACATCTTCAAACAAAGATCCTTTACCCAAGTACGCACATTCGGCGCTCTGGTAACTTTGTATATAAGCCAACGAGTGCTCAAAGAATGGAGAGTGTTGTGTGTATGTAGAGCAACAAAAGAGAGGTGTTGAAAAAACTTCTCAAACACTAAGTAGACGTGGAAATAGGTAGAGCTGAAAAACTTTGATTTTTTTGGAGCCAAATAATACAGAGACGGCAAGCAAAAAACATTGCCTTTTTGTTTGTGAGGAACATCCAATATTTCATAGAAGTCAGGTAGATCAACAGTATTGCACTGATATTGTGTCAAAGCTGACAGAGAAGGTACCATATTATTGGCAGGGTCAGGGTTATCTCGTTTCGAGACGGCAAATGCAAAAGGAGGCAGAAAACTTAGCTGAAAACCACTATCAACGCCGATTCCATCTGTCGCACATGCATATGAGTAAATATAATATATGCAAAGGAGTTGGGCTATACCAATACGGTGTGACGATACGTTGCAAAGCGAATCCCCGGCGATCAAGCCACCATTCAAGTTATCATCTGCAGGCACGAGTAGTAATAATCTGATTAGTTTAATAGTCTTCCCCAGTGTTAGCACACCCTTACCAAACATTGAAAATAGTGGCGCTAGCACTAGCGACACAGAATAAGCGAGAACGCAAAAGGTGATATGAGACAAGAAAAGCATTATGTTGATAAAGTTAGCTCGGAGGGAGTGCGCGCGGGGGCGGTGAGCAAAAAAAAGACTTGAACTAACAACTCAAACTACTTACAAACATATACAAGCATCAACTCAATAAATAAATAAATGCATCACTGAAAAGTCACCGTTTTTACTTTTCTTTCCATCTATAAAATATATACAGATGGATAGAGTTATATTTTTGCCAAGAGAAGATAATGCATTTGACAAAAGCACGATACGCGACAATACAAATCGACGCTACAACAATAACAGTACAAGATATAGAGATATACAGACAGATAGACTGAGGTAGTCCAAGAAAAGTTAAACCCTGGTCTAACAATGGTTCATTGGGTAGACGACCCAGAGGCCTTGGGAGCACATTATTTAGCCACGGCCTTTCCTTTTTTTTTACCCTTTTCTCCCGCAGCTATAGAGTTCTTCAAACCGACCACGGCAGGCCGAACCCCAAGCTTTAGGCCAAGTAAGATAACAAACCGAACATTGGTGTTTAGATACATATCATTCCTCCTACCCATGTATGCACTGACCGTGTAACCGACAGCGACCATCGACATCAGGGGGAGGTCCGCATCACCATCTTTGTACAGGGGAAGGCGCTCGATATTCCTGAAATCATGGTCGCTAAAACTAAATCCTGCGCGCCCCTCTGTTGGGCGCCCATCGTATATTGGAACTGTGGGCAGAGTGTCAAACAATATAGTGGCAATATAAAATGAAAAGCTTTACCGCGATCACAATATTCAAGCTTCACAACGACACTGTTGTTAGCTCTCATTGGACTCTTAATCATCAAAAATACATCATCGTCATTTGCACCCTTTTTGGGGGTCGAAGGTGCTTGGCCTGTGTAGGCACATCACGATAACAATCGAATTGAGCATAGCACAACGTACCTTGGGATGCATTTTCGGTCTTGGTGCAGAACGAAATTCCAACCTCGCTTACGGTACCTGCAACAGTGTCAAAGCCAAGACAACGGCCCCACACAGTAGAATCGCGGCGCATTTCTTGAGCGTGCGGGGTTATTGTAACCCGGTGAATATTTGAAGTGTTGCTGGAAGGGCTGCCAATAGCAGACGAAACAAGACAACACTCACGAAGTGTCCCTTGCATGACACAAATGGCAACCTTGTTGTTCGCGGCAATCTTCACAGCCCGAGAATAGGTGTCTGCTGTGAGTAGCTCAGGGGAGATGCGAGCGGTGTTGATGTAATTGTCAACGCTGACAAATTGCAGACCTCGAAGGACCGTTCTGTTAATGATAAACAACTGATATCTCACAACAAAATAAATTTAACTCACTTGAGTATGTCTTTCGAATACAGGATCTTTAACTTTGAAAAGAAAACGCGTTGACTCTCAAAAACGCCTTGAGCCACTCCGCTCCCAGAGAAAGGTATGACATCACAGAAAGAGCTGGGAGAAGAAATAAGTAGAGCGATGGTAAATCCAAAATGACATACCCCAAGTTGGGTAAGCCTCGGTAATGACCAGCTGCCTTCAGAACCTCATCTTGATCACGCGATCGCATAACGGAGTAGTCCGTCTCTTCATCCTCATCTTCCTCTTCTCCTTCATCCTCCTCCCCTTCGTTGTTTTCTTCAACATCTTCGTGTCCTTCCTCAGCCTCAAGTTCATCTGAAGCACCTTCCTCAGCTTCTAGCGAGATAAACCTTTAAAGAAAAATAATGATAAATGGGCGAACAGAAATGAAAAGTCATGACCTTACTGAGAAGCAGGTTCTTCGACATCATTCTTATTTATCTTGTCGGTTGCCTCAACTTTAACTGACTTCTCAGCATCTGCCGCTTCTTGAGCCTGTGTGATGTTGAAATCGACCAAAGCATTGAGGGCTTTGACACTAACGAACAATTCACGACGAAATCTTGCAAAGACAATAAGGGGAACTTACATTACGCCTTCAGAAAGCTCATTGTTGTCACCAACCTCCATCGGGGAAGGGAGAAGCCCACCTTCAAGCGCACCAACAGAACTTTCAACAGAACTTTTCATACGTTTCCTGGTAATAGGCAGGTCAACTGATTGCGATATGTTAATATATAATACGAACCTTTGCAATTCTTCAAGGGCCATACCCTTCACGGTCTTGAATTTGACTCTTCTGCAAGGATGGTCAACAATGGACCATTGGTCAATATTCTTCCACTTACTTCGGACGGGAGTTAGCCACCTGATATAATACAAATGAAATCAGCATTTTACACACAAGTTCATCAACGATTAAGGAGCTACTCACAGTTTCAGACTTATTTTCGTTATCGTCACCTGTAGATGGCAACTCTAATGCAGGTAGAGGGGCAGCATTTGCACTGTTGCTGTAGATGTCCTCCAGAAGAGATCTGGATCAAAAAGGTCAGCTATTAATAAAAACAAACATGACAGTAAACACCTTAACGCATCGGGGGACAAGTTTTTGAGTTGATCGTTGATGTTGCTGGGCTTCTTCTTGACAACCCTAGAAGTGCCAACAATCGCTCTGGACATTGTCAGATATATATCAAATTGCATAACCAGATGCTCACTCATTATCGGAGTCATCGTCCACGACCGAGGATGACTTGACAACTCTCTTCTTCTTGGGGGACTTCGATTTCACAATTGGCTCTCTGTAGACATGATTAGCATATGAAAAGTAAAGCAGTAGTGTTGGGCAGTCACAAGTCATCCTCAGATTCACTATTAACCACAATACTGGCCTTCCTCTTCAAACTCGCATCCCTATAATTCAGTGTCAACAAACAAACCAAAATAGATGCATCATACGTGCGCTTTGAATATACTGGGAATCACGCTGCGTGGGAGCCTTGAAGGACAATAATCAACAAACGTAAGCAGAGCGTTGCAAAACAAACAAACTCAGAGTCATCACTGATTGGAAAAGCGTCAAAACTATGTTATATATAACACAATACATCGGCAAGAACCAACACACCTAGAAGAAAATATTTCGATTACAGGCTTCTTGGTGACGGCAGGGTTTTTGGCTGGAGTCGAGCTGAAATTAATTCGACAACTATTCAACACGCTGATTTATGAACACACTACTAGTGACTGACCGTTTCGCTGTGATTTTTTTAGGGGGCATTGTGGAGTTCTAGTGGACAATTAATCGCAAAGAGACAAAGAAAAAGCAGAGAACAAGGGCAAAGGTTCGTGTTTCTTTTAAAAATAAAGTGGGGATTCTAACATTGTCACATTGGACAGTACGCCATTTTTATAGATTTGGACCTGTAGCAGGAAGACTCAAGCGTAAAAAATCCATACTACTTGAAACACGCCTATTAGATGCTCCAACGACGCATTAATACACAAATAACAGTGCGTAACGACAGGAACTTCTACAAGCTGCTCAGATTGTATTGCAGATTGCATCTTGTCAATTTTTGAGGTGTCAATGACCTGAATTGACAGCAGGTAAACGAACTAGGCAATTTGATCTCCGAGGGGCTTTGAAACGCAGTCCATTGTCATTTCAGTGACGATCCATGCTTGTGATTGGCGGAAGAGGACATCCATGAACTGATTTTGGCGAGGCGCACTAAATGCACCAAAGGCACAAGTGGACAGTGCAACATCTCGATGCAAAACGAAGGACCGACCACGAGGTGTGTCTGCATGAATGGCAAAACATCCTCTAGCAATCAACGGAATTGATACATTGAGTCAAAGAAGGACCAAACTCACCAGCAAAGTTATATGCTCAACCCAAGTAACGTTCTCTCACCCTCTCAGCAATACATCAAATTGAAGCATGGATGCATTTTATGATAACAAATCCGCTGGTGAGTAGACAGAGCCCTGTCTGAACTGTTCCTGATGGCCTATTATCTCTGCACAGAAAACGCGCTGGAACAAAGCGCATGCAATAATGTCGAGCCTGAAGGTGACAGACAATTGAGCAGTGTAATTCTTGTGTGTTTTTCACTCTCTTGACTACCAGCCAATTGATGGATACAAATACAGGATATGGAGTGGTCACAAAAGGTCGCGGTGAGACGGGTCGCTCAACCGCTAACATGGCGATTGAATTATATCAACAATCCCAACGACATGGAAGAAATTGTTTTCAGCGTTCAAGGCATTCTCTGCGCCAAAGATCTACCACCTCTAATGGAAAAACCAACGTGAGTTTCGCTGTTCCTGCGGTAATGCTTCACACACTAAACCTCTCCTAGCTCGAAATCAAACCGTTTCAAGTTTTTAAAGCAAGCAATAATGATAATGGGATTAGGAACACCGACGTTCGATCACGCAGTATCAGCAGTCTCTGAGATATTTGGCGTCTTCGATCGCAGCTTTCTTGAAGGCAAGTTGCAGCCTTGGGTAACTCCACTGCATACAGACGGAAAGAGCGTTTGTCTGGAGATGTCCAACCGCTATTTCACCCCGGTCAGAGATGCCCCAGAAATGGAAAGGGTAGCATTCCATCCATTGGTTGACCCCAAAGGCATTCTGGCCACCATGGAAAGCTCCACTCCACTGATAAGACACGGTGAAGAGAATGAGGTGAAGTATTACGAAATTAACTCAAACGCTAACGGACGCCGAGCGTAAGGACAATCTTTTGTTGACAAAGCGGACGAAAGCTCACAAGATTTAATTTTAGAGTCTCAGTGATAGGACCTCAAGCCTTTCGAATCGGCGATATTGTTGAAGCACAGTTGACGTTTGTAGCTGTTCCTATTCAAAACAACTCATTCAAGCTGGTCTGTGTACTGCGATCAATGGCTCTAATTGATAGCTCTCTCAGTCGGGTAAGTTCCTTCCTAATATCTAATAATGATAGTATTTAATAGTCATCCAGATAGCACTCCGCAAGAGGGTGGCAGACTCAAGCAGCTCGAAAGTCAACAGCGACAAGAAAACAAGTGGTACTTTAAAGCGTCGCATTGGATATGAGTTTGAAGAAGGGGGAGCAATTCAGCCAGATAACAAGCGGATGGATATAGATTGAGTCTATTTAGTTATATCTACAAGAGCTGGTAATCCCTCCATTTGCAACGATGTTGGGTACATTCTTTTCCAAGTTGCCATGTATAACTTGTACCCATTGGTTCAAAAAACTCTGCCGTGACAGAATCACCAATTCCCTCTGCGCCATTCCATAAAAATGTAGCTATGCCATCCATCCTGCTATCCATTGACCTTACATATGTCCCACATGCTTCTCCACAGGTCCCTCTCATGTGATTTGAGCTTTTAAATAAGTCAATTTTTAGTGCCTTGGCTTCAATAGCTGAAGACACGCTAACGCCCATCTTTCCACCTACAGCAAGCCGCTTGGCGGTGAGTAGGGGATAAGGACAATAAATCCTCGACGAGGAAATACAATTCATATGGAAGGTGGTTTCCATGTGTATGACTGCCCACATCAAACAGCTCTCGGTACATTCAAGAACGTTGATACGCTCATACTTGAAGATGGTACGATGTCGGATCAAACAACACTCACTGGTGGAACTAGCCACTTACCTCCGTGACTGGGATGAGCCAGGCATCATGAATATAGCGCGCTGAACGGCTGCCATATTTGGAAAATGATATCGGAGTCTGATAACCAAACCCCGAGATCAATTCCAACCACTGTGACCCGCTACCTCGGGGTACAACAATCTCCAAGTGACGTGGCTTCCAAAGAAGATTGCAGACAGGATCCACCACAGCTAGAGGAATCGATCCCACAATCAAGGCGCGATATGTGTCCAGCATATCCAAAAATGGTTCACAGAATGGTTGTGGAAGGAAGCGGGCAAGCTGGGCAATAATCCGGGAACGAACAATGTGTTTTACAGCCATGCGACAGCGACGGAAAAGGTTAGCAAGTTTCACAGCAGTTGAGAAGGGAGTTAAATTCATGATGTGATTAACGAGGTCTAATGTTTCAAAGAACTCGATGACAGGTCGTTGCCGGTCATTGGAGGAGACCTCAGAGTTGGACATGAAGAAGATAGTAGATGTAAGTGGGAACAGACTCCAGTGCAACGCCATTAAATTGAATCTCACATTCCCAAACCAAAGCTTCACGGACGGTGCATTGCCTACTCTAGGGGCATCTTGTATTCTTATCATAGGGGGTACGATACGCTCGAGACTGTATCATGGAAGTGCACTCCATTTAAATGACCTCAGATTCCCAAATTGAAGCTTTGCGGACGGTTCTTTGCCCACTCTATAGGCATTTTGCGCTGTCATCATAGGGGGTACGCTTGAGACTATCTTCAAACTAATTAATTTACGATGATACAGTGAAGATCATCATAGATGAGCCGCACCAAGCATGGCCACAAGGCAAGCAATCTGACGCAATCAAAGAAAATCGAGAAGCCTTTATAAATAAGGAAATGACAGATACGATTCTAGCAAACTGGGTCAGGAAACTCCCATCATCCCAATACTACAGCAACACGATGAATTGCAGAACCGAGCAAGAAATAACGAATAAGAAAGAGAAAGTATTACAGATGTTGAAGGTTTGATTATTCTACAAACACAAACAGTATATTAACGAGTGTCGAACAGTTGACAATGGTTCAAAAACTATACTATGGCATATTATACGCACCTGAGGCTGATCAACCGCTGATCGTCCCAATACCGTTGACACGGCGAAAAGAAACTGCCCAGACGCACCACGATTTAGATGTCCACGAGTGGATCACATTCGGAATCGAAGAAGAAATAGACCAGGCAGTGGATATGGGAAAGCATCGTGTATCAGGAGGCAAAGAATTTTCAGTAAAAGGCCAGACTTACAGCGAATACATGATTTTTTACAGTCGTAAGGTGAGAATTGGTCGCTTCGAAGGAGGTGCATCCAACTAATTATGGAAACTCTAGAAACCTCATGCAGACAATCAGTCGCATCAACTGTTAATAAAGCTCATGAGATCTCCTAACGTAGACATCAGTGGCAACGTATTGATTGTTAAGCTCGACTACACCCCTAACAAAGACGCCATAATTGATCTGGATGCATACGACATTGAAGGAGCAACAAAGGCCATATTGAAGTAAGCATGCAATCAATATGTGCAAGAACATGTGGCTCACAAACCAATAGAGCTATAGATGAAGGACAAATTAGGTCGTAATAAAGCCACTCTGCACAGTAGACTGTACTTAAATGTGTAGTTTTACTTCTATAATGTCAGCAAATAGACAACTCAATGTCTGTCTTAACCCCCCGAAAAGTTGTGCAAATCTTCAAAGGAAATTACCCATCGACAGACGAAGATGTATTGACAATCAATGATGTTTTAAAGGATGAGCCCCGTGTACTAGTTTTCTACTCCAGGCAAAAAGAATGTGCTACTAACAGAATCAACAGGTTGGAAACACGGAGCATGCAATATGCAAAGGAGTATTCTTTGGAGAAGATTGTACCAGACCTCATGTAGTGAGCGTGGTGCTAAATGGATTGGAGGCGTCTCTACCAGATGATATCGTGATCGATATGTACATTCATACTGTAAAGGATGATAGGTTCACCGACGACCATGCAGGCTTAATTTTGAGGAATAGCGTCACTCAACAACCTTCAAAGTTGATGGAAGGAGAGAGTGGTTACCGTATGACTGCTTTTTTTGGGCGCGTGGTAAGTTTGCATTTTTCATCTGATTCCTTGCTGAGAATATTCAATACAGATGGACTATAAATATATGAAAAGAAACCTGTTGATCAACAAGATAGCGCAGGCATTTATTATGGGAAACGTGTTGATTGTAAAGCACTTGATGGCGGGCCAACCGCTTGATGTGGTCGAAGCCGACATGCAAGAAATAGAAATTTTTCTTATAAGGTTAGCAGACAATTTACAATCTTGCAGTGCTAAACTGAGCTACGTAAAAATGCAGCACAATTCGTAACAGAAAAATATTTCAAACAGAAGATTTTCGATACATGACATTTACATAGGCATGTACCATCGGGCTCCAAAAATTTCAATTCATTACACAAAAAACGCGAACCGCGCTCATGTGTTAAAAATTAATAATGATGTATGGCTGAGATGATTGGACAGATAATATTAGTAAGTACTATAATTACTAATTAAAAATTTCGGGCCATTGCTGCGACACTGCAGTACAGTTAAAAGAAATATCACGTGCTATGATTATAAATCGGGCCATTACTGCGACACTGCAGTACAGTGAAAAGTAATATCATGTGCTATGCTTATAAATCAGGTCATTTCTGCGACAAAAACCGTCCGTATAAGAACGAGCCTTCGTAAACTTAGGACTCGTAAATAAGAATTGGAGATGAGCCTCGGTCTGCCAGTTATCGGCATCCTTGTCTAGCAATATACCCAACGTTCCGCGGAAGGTTTCATAGCAGTCTAGGAAGACTTAAATGATATACTCGGTTGGTTCAAACATGCTAGGAGACTTAATCCTTGATGCTCGCATATAAAGTATTACTTTGAGCCTCTCTAGGAAGGATCCGACATTCAGAGGAATAACAAGACAACCCTAGGACTTCTGACTAGCCAAATTGAAGTCTTATAAATGCGCTAGAGAACTCTACAGTCTATTACAAGACTATACTAGAAACCCTAGGCGTTATACAATGTTCCGCGCATATGTTTAAACGCTATAGAGAGACGCGCTGCTTCCTCGGAAGAATGCCAAGCACAGAGATATATTGCTAGATCAATAGCAACGGCCCGGAGGTGCCCTAGGAACAAAGAATGGAGAGTATTCCTATCTTTACATGTGGATTTGGGTTGGCAGTCTATAA
>JASFDB010000159.1:0-11118 GCA_036937035.1 Cystodermella granulosa | reverse complement strand
GACTTCAATTTGGCTAGTCAGAAGTCCTAGGGTTGTCTTGTTATTCCTCTGAATGTCGGATCCTTCCTAGAGAGGCTGCATGCACATTTGCATGTTTATCTTTATAGCATAAAACCAAAAATTACAGGGCTAGATGGCCTAGGGCCATATTAACAGATCTTTTAAGTCTTCTTTACTATTCTATTAACCACCCTCTATACCTCAGTTTTGACCCCCTTGTAATTTTTGGTGCATTAATCATGTAGATTGTTGAGGAATAGCATGAGAACTTGTTGAAGACGTTCCTCAACCATTATATATATGGACTAGATGCTTAATAATGTTAGAGTTATTCATCAGCAAACCAGGATTTTAGCTGAAGGAGCCCATAGCAACCAGAGCCAAACACAAAGATGCAATAGTACACTATAGAATTAGATGTCCAATGTATAGCTGGCTATAGATACTGTAGAATACCTACAGCCAGTTATAAGAAGCCATAGTCATGAAGAATCTATCAGTATCTATATAGTGCTACATAGATATACAGAAAGGATATGTAGTGATTCCTAGGACCTTGGTGTATTTCATAGAGCCTCATAGCAGCAGTCACAAATCCATAGAGTCATGTAGGAGTCCATAGTCTCATTATAAATAACATAACAAATGGTGCAAAGAAATTCCATTTTTATATGTTCTGACATATGTATATTCACATATGTTTTTTTGACTGTAAAAAAGCAAAATATATTGCATATTCTATGTAAAAACATATAAAAGTAAATACTAGTATGTATATACATGTATATAAAGCTATTTAAAAGCACAACTTTGTTTCAACTGATGACCTGGTGACTTAGACCTGATGACCTGGACTTGGACCTGAGTGGACCTGGACCTTGGACCTGCCCTGGACCTGGTGATGTGGACCTGGACCTTGGACCTGGACCTTGGACCTGCCCTGGACCTTGGACCTGGACCTTGGACCTGCCCTGGACCTTGGACCTGCCCTGGACCTGTAGGTCCTTAAATCCAACTTGGATTTAATTGGCAATACTGATAGTATTGAGAGTAAGCGCGATGGAGGAAGCGTTGTCAGCGGCAATATTTATAGGGTAATCCTGCGAGAGGCCGACTTCGTGTAAGAAAGACATCATCCAAAGTCCTTGTTGTGCGGCTCGTGTTAACGCCATGTATTCTGCTTCGGTTGTAGATAGTGCAACTGTAGATTGTCGTTTAGAATTCCAGGAAATAGGAGCTCCCGCCATCATAAATATGTAGCCAGAGGTAGATCGCCTAGTATCCATGTCACCGCCGTAGTCAGCGTCAACATAGCCAGTTGGCTTAAGTCCAGTCCCCTTTCTGTAAGTGATCTTATAATCCAACGTTCCCTTGATGTAGGCGAAGACATGTAAGACTGATCTCCAGTGCGCAGGACCCGGATTTATTTGAAATCTGGCTAATAAGTTCACGGCGAATGACAAGTCCGGACGTGTTGCAGCTTGAGCCCACATAATCGAGCCTATGGCTTCGCGATACGGCTTGTCTTTCATGTAGTGGCAATCTTCTTCAGTTTTGGCACAATCTTCATTAGAAATACTGATCCCAACTGGTAGCGGCGTCAATTTAGCGTGGCAGTTGCTCATGTCGAAGCGTTCGAGTACCTCTTCAAGGTAAGCGCGTTGAGAGAGTGTTAACCATCCCCCTTCTCGGTCTCTCTCCACTTTTATCCCCAATATCTGTCCCAGCTCCCCCACATCTTTTATTTCGTAACATCTCTCCAATTCCTCCTTCGCCTTACGTTCTCCTTCCTTCGAAGAGGACGCTCCGTATATGTCATCCGTATAAGTGCTCGTTACGGTATATTCATCTTCGATTAATTTTGAATTTATGCACGGGTCTGCCTTTGATTGGTAGTAGCTGAGTGCTTCGTATGCTTCTTGTAGTTCTTTTTGCCAGTCGTGACCTCCAAACATTGTGCCGTAGACAGATTTGTTCGCCTTCCAGACCATACCTTCCTCCCCCGGGCGTGCAAAGCCGTTTGCGGGACGGACGTAGGTGTCGAATTTGTTGTCACTATTAAGAAATGCTGAGACAAAATCTACTTGCCAAACGAAGAGATTGAGTTCCACGGCAATTGCGCAAACCATGCGAAAAGACTCCAGACGCACAACGGACGCGTACGTTTCGCCGTAGTTGATACCAGGACGTTGCTTGAAACCTCTAATGACAAGCCTAGCCTTCCTCCTGACAACATTTCCATCGCCGTCATACTTGTTTGCATAAACCCAACGCGTATCCAAAATATTAGCGTCTGGGGGTGCGGTGACAGTGGTGAATACTTCTCTGTCTTCCATGATTTTCATTTCCGCCTTCATAGCCGGCATCCAAATATCCGGCTTCTTCATTGCCTCCTCAAACGTCTTTGGTGCTTCTTCAAGTCCTCCCCCAACTGCTTTAAACACCCTTGCACTGGCCCAATCCTCCCCGCTATTTGCTGCATCTTCCTCCCTCCTCTCATATTCGCGCGAGTTCGCCATAGCGGTCGTTTGACGAGCATTTCGAGTGGAGCGCCTTGGTTGCAGTTGTTCTTCCCGATTTGGAGTAGGGACAATGTCTTCAGGTCCATGAATAGGCGGATCAGTGATCCGAGGTCTCGGTGCCACCGGAACACTAGGTCTAATAACTGCAGTACCTTGTTCATTGTTTTCATTAGCGTGTACTTCAGTCTCGGTTGAGTAATCGTCGAAGATAAATGAGGAAGATTCTATCGTTCGATGCCCTAATCCCTCCTCGAATATGACGTCCCTAGCTTTGACGATGTTGTTGGTGCTTTTATCGAATAACTTGTATGCGTCACGTCCATAGTATCCGATTAGAATATACTTGATCGAACGAGGTGTAAGTTTAGAGTGATCAACTTCCGGCGGGATTTTTGCATAGGCCGTAGATCCAAAAGGTCGAAGATGCGAGACGTCCTGCCTTTTTCCAGTCCAGACCTCGGCCGGTACTTTGTCAGGATGCCTAGAGGAAGGGATGAAGTTCCATAGATAAACCGCGGTCAATGCAGCCTCTGCCCATAGGTTGTCCGGCAGTCCAGAATCCGCAAGCATACAACGCGTAGCTTCAATGACTGTGCGAATTCCTCTCTCCGCGACGCCGTTTTGAGCATGAGCGTACGGCGCACCTGATTCCATAACAATTCCCATTTCTTTAGTGTAATCTGTCCACTTCTCATTTAACCACTCCTTCCCCATATCACTGCGAACAACCTTGAGTTTTCTGCCGGTTTGACGTTCAGCCTCGACGTGAAATTCTTTGAATGCCTCGAGCGTTGCGTCCGCTGATTTATACTTTAGGAAGTAGGCCTTTTTGAAAGAGGAAGCGCCATCAGTGATGAGCATCATGTAGTTTGCGCCTCCAATCGACGGAGTGCGTGTCATAACGAATAGGTCGATATGTATGCGTTCAAGGACCTCGGTTTCCTTGTCGAATTTCTTGTCGTACGGCCGTGCGGTTTGTTTGCCGTAAATACAGTCCTCGCAATCGCCTTTCTCATCCACATCCCCTACAATAGTGAGTCCATCGACAAGTTGCTTTCTCGTCATGTTCCTGATGGAGGATACGCCGACATGACCGAGTCTTCTGTGCCAGACTTCTAGCGTAGTCGCCTTTTCGTGTGACTTTGCAGACATTGCCTTAGGTTCGGGTGATAGAAGGTATAAGCCATCGGATTCTTTGGTTCCCCCGAAGATACGGTTCCCCTCTGGATCAGTAACAACCACCTTCGCATCTCCGAATATCAATTTCCAGCCAGCATTATCGAACTTTCCAACGGATAGAAGATTGTTCTCAAGTTCAGGAGTGTGAATAGCTGAGGTGAATGTAATGGAGGTGCGAATGCCTTCAAAATCAAATATCTTAACGACCTTTCCGCTGCCAACGATGGTGAACTGGCCGGTATCTCCTCGTTTAGCCGATTTTCCTACTTTTGGAACTGCCAGCGTCGAATATTCCACAAAGTCCTCACGGTTTACGAAACAGTGTTCGGTCGCACCCGAGTCCATGTACGTAAGAATATTTTTGGGAAGCTGAACTTGATTTCGGATAGTAGTCATCAACGCGTACGCTCTTTCTGTGGTAGTAGTGTTGACCATGTTTGCACGAGGAACATTGTCTTTACTAAGTTGGGCATTGGCGTTACTATTTTGGGAATTGGTGACTGATCCGTATTCGCCAGCGCGTTTTCCAAAACCTGCAGGGAATTGACCTGCTTTCCCTCCACCGGGCCAGTAGCAGACCTCAATCGTATGGCCTCTCCTTCCACAATTCGTACATATAAGGCGGGGACCTTGAGACGACGCATTTCTGGTGTTTGTGTTTAGTGCAGTGACAGTAGGTAATTTTGTGGTTCTGCTCATTACTCTTGCCCAATGACCATTCAATTTCGCTATAGTCTCTGAACTCGTAGCGTTGTCATCTATTATAGCGACCAGCGTATCCCAGGAAGCAGGAAGAGATGTGAGCAATATCATCTTGAAGGCCGTATCGCTAATGTTTGCTCCAACAGAATTTGCTTCAGTCCATTTAATGCGAAGCCTTGAGATGTGTGTAGGAAGGTCATCCCCATCACAAAACACCATGTTCTGTAACTCCTTTTGCGCGGTAACCGCAAGCTGGGTAGAGCGTTTATCATATATCTCTGTAAGTGACTTCCAAGCTTCAGCAGCTGTTCCGTCAATTTTAACACCTAGTCCCAAAGCGTTAACCACATTGTACTGGATCATCTGCATGACCCATGCGTCGCGTGCACTCCACTCTTCGAGGGAAGGTGTCAGCAAATGCCATGCTGTCGGTTCAAGGGGAAGAGGGACAGACGGAACAGATGTGGTATTGGTGGGTACAGCTGGGGTAGTAGGTGTAATGATTATGGAGGGAACCTTTGGTTTGAGAATGGTACCGTGCAAGTATCCTTCAGCGTTTCGTACTCGGATTGGTAATAGTATAGAATTTTTCCATGCTATCCAATTAGTCCCATTGAACTTTTCTGTGTCTGGTAAGATGGGAGGGTTCGGTATGGAGTTTGTTGACATGGTTAAAATTGTGTAGGTATTTCTGTGTGGTAGTTATCTTCAATGTAAAATTTTTCTTCGTGATTAGTTATACGCTCCAGGGCCCATAACCTGTAGATCAATATACTCAGTTACACGAAGAGGGTGATAACTAGTATATTAGTCTACCTGTAGATCAATATACTAAATACACATTTTAGTATAGTAAAAGTAAGTAAAAATAAGAACATACCTCAGTTACACGAAGAGGGTGATAACTGAGGATGTAGAAGTAAAAGTCCTGTGTATATGTGAAAAAGAAGAATATGAAATAAGAAATAAAACGGGGTGCGCCCTTGAGGTGCGCACCGGGATGCACATGTGCGTGATCCGAAAGTAAGATGCGACTGGTTTGATCCGAGTCACTGGATATGGTAAGATAAGATAAACAAAGATAAGATAAAGATAAAATAGAAACAAAGACTTATAACGGCTAAGTCCGTCTATCCTAACACTACGATCTGTCATTCTTGCTCCACCACAGGGTGCTGTTCGTGCATTTCACCTTTCGTTCCATGACTACCTCACCACTCAACACCGGTGCTTTGATAAGAGATTCTTCATTGATGCCCGCTATTATCACCGCGAGATCGCACGTGCATGCATGCAGCGGATGACAAGTCTGCTCAAACAAGACATCTGCGCGATTGGAGATCGTTCAAAGCTGAACAGCGACCTGGCCTTGAGTTCTATGGTTCCGAAATACTTGGCAGGGGATTTGCAATACTCTTGTCGGTTTTGGGCAATGCATCTGGCGGAATGTGATCCAGACAAACCGTTACTTGAAGTGCTCAAAACATTCGCGTTCGGGCATATTCTCCACTGGATGGAGGCGCTTAGTCTGATGGGTAACCTGGGAGACGGTATCAAATCGCTTCAGATGGCTTCATTGAGACTTTCGTCAATCAAAAAATTCAGCGTCATACAAGAGCTATTTGAAAAGCGACTTCCCCGTTTAGTCGAAATTCTACGCGATGCAGAACGCTTTATTTTGGAATTTTTCGAAGTGATCAGGACATCAGCACTACATGTCTATTACTCTGCATTACCCTTTACGCCAAATCAAACACTGCTATATAGGACATATAAGTCCCTATTGACTACTACCACATTGGAGATGAAGACTGGTACGCGAGGGAAGTGGAATGCATGTCTACAGACAATTGCAGGACATTCTGATTGCGTCAGGTCAGTAGCAGTCTCGCACGACGGGAACCGCATCATCTCTGGCTCTGATGATAAGACCATCCGGATCTGGGACAGCCGTAGTGGTGCGCTGTTGCACTCACTCTCAGGACATTTGGATGGGGTCATGGCATTGGCAATCTCTCACGACGGGACACGCGTCGTTTCAGGCTCTGACGACAAGACCATCCGGATCTGGGATAGCTGTAGCGGCGCGTCGTTGCGCTCACTAACAGGACATTCACAATGGGTCATGTCAGTGGCAATCTCACACGATGGGACACGCATCATTTCTGGCTCTTATGACAAGACCATCCGGATCTGGGACGGCCGTAGTGGTGCGTCTTTGCGTTCACTCAAAGGACATTCGGGTCCGGTCATTTCAGTGGCAATCTCACACGATGGCACCCGCATTGCTTCTGTCTCCGACGACATGACCATCCGGATCTGGGATAGCCACAGTGGTGCGTCATTGCGCTCACTAACAGGACATTCACATTGGGTCACCTCGGTGGCTATCTCATACGACGGGACACGCATCATTTCTGGCTCTTATGACAAGACCATCCGGATCTGGGACAGCCATAGTGGTGCATCTTTGCGCTCACTCACAGGTCATTCAGGTCTGATCTGGTCAGTAGCAATCTCACTTGACGGAACATTTCCTGAACGATTTGAGTCCATGAAGGCTCCATCCATTGATATATTTGACGAGTGTGAGCGTCGGATTCGTTTTGCAAATGGTTTCATTTGGTTGCCATTATACTGAGAGATCAGAGTATCAGCTCAAACTCTCAATCTACTTACTTGGACAGCAGTCATTGATGGATTCTATTACTAGTCGCACTCTAGAAAAAAACTCTTCTCACCAATGCCCTTCCTGCAGTATATCTGAGTCGCCATTGGTGTATATGCCTACGTAAGGTACAGATGCTGTTGAGAAAACAAGTACTACAAGCTGCATAGCATTGCGATTCCCTGTCGAGCTCTCGAACCCAAGATTTCAGGGAGTTACTGACTAGCTATCATTCAAAGCGTCAAATGAATCGATGAAAAAATTGTCGAGTAATTATTCCTTTTTCTATAGGTCTATGACTCGCAGCGAACATTGTTTTCATTTTTTTTTTGCCCGATTGAGCGGCTTTGGAAATTTTATGTTTGAGGTCGGCCTTTGGTCAGTCTGTCACTGGCATTCCTGCCGCTCTTCCGCACTTTCAGTTACTTTACTCCCAAACCTAGCTCACTCACACATTCTAACTAAATTCATGGATAGAAATAGGAAAGAAGTACTGGCCCTGTGGGTAACTCTGTGGGAAGACCAGTTTGGTGCGAAAATCGCTGATCATCTGATGTTCAAGGCAAGCTTTAAGTTGCTGATCCGTTCATGTTCCTACACTGACCTTATTAGTACACTCTCACTGCAGATACCGTTGTACAGATACCCTCCAAAAAACTTATCAACGTTACGGATTCTGAATGCTTTGGGGACAGAGAAAAGCCGCTATCTACCGTATGGATAACTGTCCATCAAGCTTTCGAGATCATGAGGACAAGTTATAAGCGCCTCTTGTATAAATATGTGGGAATCAAGTCGTCCGAGTCTCCCACCCAAACCGCCCCAACACATTTGCTACTGGGGGCTGACGCCTTTCACATTCATGCCAGATACTAATGCCAAACGACCTCCGGTGTCAAGATGGAACTGTATCGAATGCAAAAGGAACATGCGTCTCAATGACAAAGAAGCCCACCTAAGCTCCAAGTCGCATAGCGCGAAGGCAGCCGAGTCTACCTCGAAACACCAGAGCAGCACGCGCCTCCCCGATAAGGATACTAACTCGGCAGCATCGGAAACAGCCTCCTCTTCGAAAGGCTTCAGCGAAGATGAATTGATTGATGCAACGGGTGCTTTGAACTTGGACTTTACCGATAAAACGAAGTCCACTACGCCGGGACGAGGTACGGGTAGTGAGCGCCCTTACATGGAGTGTAATGTGGTTCAATATTTTCTCAGAGAATAACAGCCATAAGAAACAACGATATAGACCGCCTAGAGCTCCACGCTGGAAATGCGGTCTATGCGATCGAGAGATGTTCCTTTATTTGAAGGAGATTCACATGCTGGAGGATCACTCCCCATCCAACGAATTTTGGGATCCGCCTTTCAAAATCGAGGCGTACAAGATACGCTCGCGGCCTCCCAGTCCAGGCAAGTTGAGAATTACACAAGTTGTTGAATTTATTAAAACGTAATCCAATTTCACAAAGTTTACAAAGAAACAGGTTATCATCGACTTCACGACTGGATGACCGACTACAGTGGTCACCGACTCGGTTAGTTGGTTCTTGGAATCTATGTATTTTCCACAAGTAGTAAGGTCTTCTGATAATTTCTTCATCTTCATTGTGTCGTTTACGATTTTCACAATCTCTTACTTGTCATTTTTGCGTCTGTCTCGCTCTGTTGCTCGCAGGTTGTTATATCATCAAGAGTTTGAAGGTTTGCTTTGCTTCGCAAAAGTATCGCAGAGCCGAAATTATCAGAGATGTCATCTGGACGACATAAACAAAGATATGTTCGATTTACAAGTATGTAACGCTGTCAGTTTAGAAAACCTCTCCACCGCCTATAAGTATAGGGAACATGAGAAAAAGATCAAAAACAAGCAGAAAAGTGTTGAAATCTCACCGTCAACAACTATATCCTCTCCAGTGATATAACGCCCCGCGAACTTGCTGCAAAGCAACACAACGATACCAGTCAGCTCGTCGGGCTCGCCCATACGCCCCATCGGGTTTCTAGAAGCCCAAATTTGTCGAAATGAGGCGAGGGTGTCACCAGCATTGAGGATAGTGTTCATGTAACCTGGGCTAATGCTGTTGACGCGGATTCCGTAACGAGTCCACTCTGCCGCGAGGCATTTTGTCAGTTGAAGAACCCCGGCTTTTGAGACGTTATACGCGACTTGAGGTTGTGGGAACACAACCGAATGCCCAGCGATGGAAGCGATGAAGATAATGCTGCCTCCTGTTCCTTGAGAAACCATACGTCTGATATTCGAATGATTGGTGATTCAGTGATGAGAGGAAAATATGTTAAAGCTCACTTAGCAACTGCTTGAGCGCATAACCAGCTTCCAGTCAGGTTGATGTCCATGACCCTCCTCCACGCAGCCGGAGTCACATCTAAGGCGTTGGTGTTGGCAACTACACCAGCGAAACAAAGGAGCAAATCAACAGTTCCAAGGGCAACGACCGTCTTTTCAACTGCCAATTCGACGGCCTCGTCATCGGTAACGTCTACTTCATGTATTATGATTGTAGACTGAGGAAAATCGGATATCAAGCTCTCGATAGCCACGTGCGAAGCCAAAACAGACACGTTCAAGTCAAATATAGATATTCCTGAAGCTCCGTGTTCCAGAAGAGCACGAATAGCAGCCAGACCTAGATATCCAGCACCACCCGTTACTTTGAAAGAAAGTTTAGCGAAAATCTTTCGAAGAATGTGACGAGACGTTACCGATCGCATTTCCATTCACGGAAAATCTCTGAGCAGCCCTCTCAGCGGGGCTAAGGTCCGGCGTAAGAATGGGGACTGTTAAAGGGTTCTCTGCCTCCGAGAGCACCATCTCAGGAATAATCCTAGTGGTTAGTCAGTCGCGAGCAACGATTGGGGCCTTGCTTTCTTGCATGGCAAAGATATAATGCTGGAGGATGCGAAGAGAAAGATCCCTGAAAGATGTTAGAGGTACTATTCATTGAGACGAAGTTGATATAGCCTATGAGGAAAGTGGGAAAGCTGAACTGTTCCATGATTGCGACGATGAAGAACAATTGTAGTCATAACAATTGCAGTTGGACGGACCTGAGAAAACTAGTTCGTGGGAACAGCTCCCAGCTCCGTCACGTTCGGACCGTCTGCCAGCCAATAAGTACTCGTTTAACTCGATATCTCAGTCATAATCGTTCCAAAACAAACCAGAGACGATTTCAGATATTCGACTCTGAAAGGTGTTCACTATAATCCAAGTTTCAGGGATACTGACGCAACTTGTTATGAAACCAAATTGAGTCAAAGTACCGAAATTTCTATCTAAAGCTCGACACGTTCGCAAAACGGTTGCTGAAATAACAGAGGATACCACTACCAAAAATATCTCGAACCCCAATTCCAATGCTCAACTCAATCGCAAGACGGCTTCTGAATGTCAGTCGCCAAGTTGTGCATTTCTACCGAACGCGGCGCCAATTTGTAATTCGTTATATCAGGGAAGAGACCTCTAGCCATCTTTCATTTCTTCTGGATTGTTCATCACTATTTCCAAAATTCCGATGGCAGTGCAGTAACTCCTGAAGGCCTGAAAACGCCAGGAACAGCCATTCTGCCACAAGTTCGGCGTCCTTGATGGGGGAACCGCATACGTTGAGATGCATTAAATTTGAATGGGTTGGCTACAGAGCATCGTAGTTTGCGTACATTGGAGTCATTCAGCATCGAAGCAGTGTCAGACTCTCTAGATCTGAGCATGACCTGGGAAAAGATATAACGCAAGCTGGGGGCGTGTTTACTCTGGATATATTGTTTCGTCGTGAAGTTGCAATTTTCGAATTTTGGGCCAAGCTCTGGACATTTCCGCAAGCGTCTCGTCGTCTAGATAACTGGTAGAAGCAATTTTCAAGTTATAGATTGGTAATATGAGGGAATACGAGCAAGGGTTCAACGTTCAGGCTGGATGTCGGTTGGCCTTATTTGTGTTTGTATTTTAGAGGTCGTACTATATGACATTGCAAAGTCGTGCATTATAATGAAGACCAGAGGGCAATGTCATTGACTGTCAGA
>JASFDB010000158.1:0-11133 GCA_036937035.1 Cystodermella granulosa | reverse complement strand
AATTGTGCAACATAATTCGACACTTGAACAGTGGCTGCTGTACTTTGATCAACAAACGCAGCACCTTCGAAAGTGTTTGTAACAGAGAGAAGAGCATCCTATGCGCATATATGTCTATCAGTAGCAGATACAACAAAAGTTTGAGAAACGAGGATACCCCATTGATTTTGCCTCTTCGGAGGATCTGCGTAGGTCGCGCAGTGATCAAAGTTCCATCGATTACTGGAACAGCCACGAAAAGACCAAAAAATCCGCTTGCAGCAATTCTAGCATTAGCAGCTTGCAATGCTTCTGGGGTTGCTGCACGAAGACAAGCCATTGTATCCTGACCTGTTGTGCAGCTTAACAGGGAATGAGTTGAGCGAATATCGGCTGGAAGTGGGACTCACTTGGTCTGCAAAGCGACTTCAGAGAATATTTGCTAAATTAGAATGAGAATTTGATTTGTTTGCAAGTTGGTTGACGTGTTACCTCAGGAATTCGATCATTGAATTTGTACTGAGAGGGTAAGAAAGTCGAGCTTGTGATAGCTCCTCTAAATAAGGGAGGGTTCGTGTTTCCCCCATTAGCAATGATATGTTGTAGAACAGAACCGGCGCCTGTGATTAAGGATTAGAGGTTAACGAGAGGGACATGCAATTATATTTCAATCTGACCAGCAGACTCTCCCCAAATAGTGACCTTCTTGGGATCACCTCCGAATTTAGCGATCTGTTTTGATGTGAACATGAGATCAGTAGACCAACCCCAAAGTTGACACCTACGTGCTTCCGTACCCAGCGCAGAGCAAATTGTTGATCCACTATGGCAATACTCGTTATTTACATCAAAAGACTTTCAAAAGCTTAACTTACACAGTCCCGCATTCAGTGCACCATGGTTCTTGACTTTCTTCCCGGGTAGGAAGCCGAAAATACCCAAACGGTATTGTATTGTAACGACAACAACTCCACCCCCAGATTCACGAATAAGATCGTTTCCATTGTAGTCTGCTGCACTGCCACCCACGTAACCCCCTCTGCGTTTCATCAGGAATGTGATGCCGATGGAGAACCTTGCAACATACCCATGAATCCACACCACCACTGGAAGATTGGTTTTGCTACCAAGCTGGCCGGGGACAAAGACGCTGAGCTCATGGTTAATTCACTTGTTTCCGGAAGAGCACTGTAGAAATTTACTTCAAGAAGAGACAATCTTCAGAGCTTGCAAGTGCGCGTTTGGATAGAGAATTTGATTGTTGGGTAGTTTGATTGACTCGGAACGGATTGGTCGGCGACAATCCATCACCAGTACCAAAGCAAATATTCCCTTCGACGTTAGCTTGCTGTACTCCCGGGACCACGATTGGTTTTTTCGGTGCCCTCCATCGATTGGTTCCTACGTTGACCAATTAAAGACGCACTTGCATATAAGAGTTCACGCGCACGATTTACCTGTTGGTGGCGCTGCAAACCGTACCCCAAGAAATTGGGTGTTGTTGGTTGCAGAGTCTATAAAGCCTTGGTACTCTGCATACCCTAGGTCAACTATGCTAGAGGTTTGTCTGACTTTGAGACTGACACCCGGACCAGCATAGGCAATGAGGAAGCCAGTGAAAAGTTGAGCAAAGCGACTGCAGAACATGGTTGTTGCAAGATGCAGTAGCTAGTCTTCATGCTTTTATACCCCTCTGACACTAGTGTTCTCTTCTTTTTGTTGATAGATGGTGTTGAGCTCAGCGCTTAAGGGCCGTGATTCAACAGCAAATAAATAGGGGAAATGCTAAAAATAGAGCGGAGTCAGCGCTTTAAGCAGGAAACTCGCCTTCATGCATTGAAGAAGGTCACGTCTTCATACCGGCACATGGAGCCAGTATTCTAGAAGAAACGCGTATGCTATCCTTTTCAAGGTTTGCACAGCCATGCGCGCTACAAGTGAGAGAAAAGTTTGACGCCATGACCGCAGCCATTACTCCTGTAAGTGAGAATATCTTTGGGCGTTTCTTTCTGACTGGCCTGAGAGAGCACCAGAAGCTGTAAAGCACAAGACGTTAATCATTCCACGAGTAATGGAACACGTCACTTACGTGAATTTCTTGAGCAAAGTGACCTTTGACCTCTTGATCGCAAGGATACAAGGTGCCTGTACCAGACTGTCTCTTGTCGTTAGAAATTGAGGGGGCACATCAATATCTTTGCCAGCTGACTGCGTGATCCTGCCTAATCCTCACGTGCTCGGATTTGAGGGTCGAACCCTGGCGCAGTCAAAGCATGTTCATGTTGGAGGAAGTTCTTCGCAACATACTGCAGTCCAATAATTGAGATGGACTTGTTTTCATCATTGTCTGTCATGGATCTAGTGAAGGAGATGTCAGAAAGCCGGTAGGCTTATATTGTCTCCTTGACTTGGTATTATAACTCTTTGAACTCGCTTCGTAGGCATTCCAGCCAATTTCGCATCATTGCCTGCAATAACGCTAATGCACGCAGAGGATTGTCAAGCTGTTGTATCACAGAAGAAAAAGAATGCCGAGCCAGCTGGTGGGACGCGTCACAATCATGGAAACTCGATTTGGATTTGGAAGGCAGACTCTGTCTTATCGGCCATCATTACATGCAAACTGAAGACGAATCTCAAGCCATTTAAACAACGGTTACACCTGGAAGAGTCTCAATCTGTGTTTAGCAACTTAAGACGATTTTGCTCAAAGTAACAGCCTTTGTCGAATCCGAGTCGATACATTTTACTTCATTTATAACATCCACCAGCTAGTGACCCATACTCAGGCTCTCGTAAATTCTATAGCTCATACCGTCCAGCGGATCCTATGGGGTATGAGAGAGTCTACGGTATTCGTTACCGGACATTGACTGCGTAACGCTGATTTGGATCGAAGGACAAGCGGCAATTTCCTTTTCGCTCCTTGGGCTATCTATACTCAGGCGCCGGGTCAGCCTCAGGATCAACCACTGAGTTGGTTTCCACCAAACCCATGATTATCCGGATTTGCTGCTGCATTGCGCGGACGCAATTCCGCAATTCCGCAACTTCAACTGCTCTACTGCAAGAGGAAGTGATGGCTTCGCTGATGTTACTTGAAGTTCGAGCTATTCTCTGAATGGCAGTAGCGCGGCTTTGTTTCTCATTCTTTACCACGGGTGTTTGTGGGTGCGCTGAAAAACGTCTTGGGATAAAATTTGAGCGACTACGCTTGATTTTGCGCCTACGCAGGTAATGGAGAGCCGCGACCAAGGAAACAAAAATCCCCAAGTATCCCAATATAAGTCCAACCAATCTTACCACCTGTGGACAAAGCGGAATATGAGGGATTATTCTTAGCGGGCTGCGAGGTTATGGTTGTAAGTTGCAGGGATGAGGACTGAGAAGCTGAGAAGATAGCAATACCATTTCCTGAGCTAATGTGGTTGGAGGCAGTGCTACTACCTGGCTCAGAGGAGAAGGAAGTTGGCGTGGTGGGGCCGATGGGTTACAGGGTTGTTGACTGAGCAGCCAAGATAATAGGAGTATCACTTCCCGAACTTGACCGGGAGATAAAGGGAGGGGCGATAGCTACATCGGCCCAAGAATGTCTGCTTGCTGAGTAGTGGGTAGAGGTACGAGTAACTGTAGCACCGCATGCATTTGTTGACTGGTGCTGCATGACCGTAATAGAGTTATCGGTCCTTCTGGTCCCGCCATTGATGAGGAAATGATATTCTTGGAGGAAAAGACGCCGTCTGAGACAAGAGGATAATTTCCAGACTACAAATTCCGAGGACGGGACATCAGCGTCCCAAAGGTGTGGAATTGAAAATTGTACTCACACAGTCCTCAAAGTTCCAAATGCGCCTAGTTCCGAGAGGACCGTTACAGGTACTGGTGCTATATACCGGCCATGGGAGATCATCTCGATGTCGTCGCTAAGAAATGGGATGGGGCTATAGATGCCATCTCGTTTGTTTTTTCTTTGAACAAATCAGAAGCATGAGTTTAGGATAGAAAATAGAAAACGCACCTTCACATCTAAATAATGAAGATCCAATCTTGAATACATTGTTACAGAATCAATCATATCAACCGAGATAATTATCACGTAGAAGTAACTAGTCCACTTCGGTCTGAAATTCATTGACGCTTGTACAATGTAAGTTTAATAAATTCGGAAGCTTCCTCTTACTCATGTGTAACTCAAGATAAAAACCAGATGCAACCAAAGTATATGATATTGTCATCAAGCCAGAAGAGTGCGGTGTGTCCATGTAGCACGAGATGAAGGAGCAGAGATGTAACCCAGGTGTTGAGAAAAAAAAAACACGTTACTGATGTCGACCCCTGCGCACCATGCGTGTATGTACACAAGGGCCGGTGATCGAATCTGCGTGAGGAATGAGCTACGGACGTCGCGGAGGGAAGAGGATAAAGGAGGAAACTCACAAAATAAGGATGAACTCTCTCTGGAGAAAGATTGCGCTCATGCTGGTATACCCTTGCAATACATAAATAACAAGATGAGAAAACGGCGGGTATATTAAATCTCCAAACTGAATTTGTCAGACATCTAACAGTCTGTTAATCGATTCTAAGCAGGACGTAGGGCATTGTCCCCTCCGCTCCTTCGTGGGCTATACTCAGGCGGGTCTGCATGATCAGTCGAGATGGATTGCACGATACCCAAAACCATCCGCATCTGCTGCTGAATGGCGCGGACCCCAGCCCGCAATTCCGCAATATCAGCTGCCTTTTTGCGAGGGGAAGTGGTGGCCTCGCTGTGACTGCTTGGCGGCCGAGCTATTTCTTGAATGACAGCACTACTAGAAACGCTCTCCTTTTGTTTCCTTTGTTGTACCACAGAAGTTGGTGGGTGTGCCAGACCTTGACCAAAACTGTCGGGGACCAATTTTTTAATATCACGCTTCCTTTTTCGCCTACGCAGGCAACAGAAAGCCGCAATCAAGGAAACCAAGACTCCCAAGCACCCCAATATAATTCCAACTCTAGCACCTGTGGACAAAGTGAAACCTGAAGAGTTGTTCCTAGTAGGCTGCAGGGTTGAGGACGGAGAATGCGACGAGTTTGTGCTTTCGCTAGCGCTGGAGAGGGAGCTGGAGAGGGAGCTGCTGGTGCTGGTGCTAATGCTGGAGGTGATATCGGAGCTGATGAGATTGCTGGTGGTGGGGGGTGGGGGGGCCCGGGAGGAGATGGTAGGAACGTCGTCGAGAGGGAAGGAGTCGAAGATGGTTGTGGTGGGCCCGGGTGGGAGGGAAAAACTGGTGATGATGTCGAGGGGGAAGGGGGTGTTGCGGATAACAATACCGCTAGCCATTGAATATAAGGAGACGATGTGTTCAGGAGAAAAGTAGACGTCTGAGCCAAGAACAGAATTTTTTGATTACCAACTGAGGATGTGAAGTTAGCATCCCAAAGGTGAGAACTTGTTACATTGTACTCACGTATGTGGTCTCTAAAATTCCAGGTGTGTCTGGTCCAATGGACTGTGCAGGTGCTGGTGCTATATATCAGCCATGAGGGATCTTTTAGATGCCGTGGCTAAGCAAAAGATGGGAGGATAGATATCATCCAGTTCGTTCTTTCTTAGGAAATCAGAACAGTGAGCCACAGCCAGTCCATTGAGAAGGTGTCTGTGAAAGCTATGACTGATGTATCCTGTGCAAAATGGAATGAGCTAGAGCAGGAAGCGTTCGGGTGCACATTGCCGTACAGTAAAAAGCCAGCAAATGGACGCATCAGCGCTAACAAATTGGAACGTCTCGGTATCGATACCATACATACCGCCGGAATCTGATCAATCCCCAGCACATTGTCAAGCAGGTAGCTTAACTTGCCATTTGATCCCATTAAAATCAAATGGTCACTGCACTACTCGTATGTGGCCTGTATGTAGGTAGTGTGTATTGCGGTTTATCACCTCTGGACAGATGAAGAGGGTTGTTTAGATGTAGCCTACCTCTGTACGGACTGCTAACACGCACCGTTTGTAATAAAATTGAAAAAGAAAAAAAAAAAAACATTATCAAACAGGCTTTAATGCAACCTTTTTTTTTTGCAAAACTCGCCGGGTTCTATGGCCTCTCATCTGTTTGCCCTCAAACTTTGTGAATAGGAGGGATAACATGTTTTCTAACTACCTACGAAGCGGTTTGACAAGATTCGCGCTCGTTCGACTTGTCGGCGCAAACCCGGTGGACAAACCACTGAAATGCAAGGAGTTTCCGGCATCGAAGGGAGACGATGAGAAGGGCGACGTCTAAGCCAAGAGGAAAGTTATCAGACTACACAAACCGAGGATGTAAAGTTAACACCCCAAAGTAGGTATCATCTCGACTGTTCATTCTTCGAACAATCAAATGTAGTACGGGCGTAGAATGATAGAACACAGAAAATTACACCTTCACTTAGTGTAGCCTTGTCATAGACCACAACCAAATATCTACAAGAACAACTCAAAGCGCTAATTGAACAAACATCTCAAATAGAAACGGTTAAATTTCGGTCGTGAATAGTATACAATCACCCGTCCAAAATCAATCATCATGAAGCTTACTGATCTCTGACATTGCGGCATATACACACGAGAGAGAGAGAGAAATGGTATAACATAGACTTGTCCACTTGACTTGCTTGATCGACGTCGGACAAAATTTATTGATGCTTGAGAATGTTCAAAAGGCATCATGAGCGCTTCCTCTTGGTCCACATTAAGATGTGAGAGAACTTACTCTGGAATGAAAACAAGAAAACAATCCTATACCGTTACATATACGTACAATAAAGACCGATGACAAGATGTGAAAGTGACGACGGGTCACATTGCAAGAGAAAGCAATTCATGTGTAATTCGATATACCGACATGCAGAGAGCAGATAGAATGGGTTGAACATAACCAAAAGACCATTGTTATATATGAAATGCAGATAAACGCGAGACGCAACCAAAAATCCTGTTGATGGTGGTCTGCAAGCCGGAAGAGTGCAGAGTGCGGTGTCTGTGTAGTGCGAGAGGAAGGAGCAGAGATGTAACCCAAGTGTTGAGAAAAAACACGTTGCTGATGTCGACCCCTGCGCACCATGCGTGTATGTAAATGAGGGCCGATGATCGAATCTGCGTGAGGAATGAGCTACGGACGTCGCGGAGGGAAGAGGACACAAGAGGAGACTCACAAAATAAGGATGAACTCTCTCTGGAGAAAGATTGCGCTCATGCTGGTATACCCTTGCGATACATAAATAACAAGATGAGAAAACGGCGGGTATATTAAATCTCCAAACTGAATTTGTCAGACATCCAACAGTCTGTAAATCGAATCTAAGCAGGACGTAGGGCATTGTCCCCTCCGCTCCTTCGTGGGCTATACTCAGGCGGGTCAGCATGATCAGTCGAGATGGATTGCACGATACCCAAAACCATCCGCATCTGCTGCTGAATGGCGCGGACCCCAGCCCGCAATTCCGCAATATCAGCTGCCTTTTTGTGAGGGGAAGTGGTGGCCTCGCTGTGACTGCTTGAGGGCCGAGCTATTTCTTGAATGACAGCACTACTAGAAACGCTCTGCTTTTGTTTCCTTTGTTGTACCACAGAAGTTGGCGGGTGCGCCAGACCTTGACCAAAACTGTCGGGGACAAATTTTAAAATATCGCGCTTCCTTTTTCGCCTGCGCAGGCAACAGAAAGCCGCAATCAAGGAAACCAAGACTCCCAAGCACCCCAATATAATTCCAACTCTAGCACCTGTGGACAAAGTGAAACCTGAAGAGTTGTTCCTAGTAGGCTGCAGGGTTGAGGACAGAGAATGCGAGACGATCACGGTTGTGATTGGGGACGAGTTTGTGCTTTCGCTAGCGCTGGTGAGGGAGCTGGTGAGGGAGCTGTCGGTGCTAATGCTGGAATCGGTGAATCCATTGAGGGCGAAGGAGGTGATGGTGAGGGTGGGGGTGGGTGAGGGGATGGTGTTGGGGGTGCCAGTGGTGGGGGTGTTGTCGGGGTGGAAGGGGTTGGTGGTGGGGGTGTTGTTGAGGTGGAAGTGAGGGGGGCGGTGGTGGTAGATGAGACATTGAATATAAGGTGACTATGTGTTCAGGAGAAAAGTAGACGCCTGAGCCAAGAACAGGATTCTCTGATGACAAACTGAGGACGTGAGGTTAGCATCCCAAAGGTGAGATCTTGTTACATCGCACTCACGTATGTGGTCTCTAAAATTCCAGGTGTGTCGTGTCCAAGGGACTGTGCAGGTGCTGGTGCTATATACCAGCCATGAGAAATCTTTCGATGCCGTTGCTAAGTAATGGATGGGAGTATAGATATCATCTCGACTGTTCTTCGAACAATCAGAAGTACGGGCGTAGAATGGAACACGGAAAAACACACTTTCATCAGCGTAGCCTTGCTGTCATAGACCACAACTAAATATCTACAAGAACGACTCGAAATGCTAATTGAACGAACATTTGCAGATAGAAACAGTTAATTTCGGTGGTGAATACACAATCACCCGTCCAAAATCAATCATATCATGTTGCTTACTGATCTCTGACATTGCGGCATATACACACGAGAAAGAGAGAGAGATGATATAATATAGGCTTGTCCACTTGACTTGCTTGATCGACGTCGGACAAAATTTATTGATGCTTGAAAATGTTCAAAAGGCATCATGAGCGCTTCCTCTTACTCCACATTGAGATGTGAGAGAACTTACTCTGGAATGAAAACAACAAAATACTATACAGTTACATATACGTACAATAAAGACCGATGACAAGATGTGAAAGTGACAACGGGTCACATTGAAAGGGAAAGCAATTCATGGGTTGAACATAACTAAAAGACCATTGTTATATAAAATGCAGATAAAAGCGAAACGCAACCAATAATCATGTTGATGGTGGTCTTCAAGCCGAAAGAGTGCGGTGTCCGTGTAGTACGAGATGAAGGAGCAGAGATGTTGAGAGAATAAAACCCGAGTGTTGTCAAGAAAAAGCATATTACCAACGTCGACGGCCGCGCACTATGCGTGTATGTAGATTACGTGATGACCGATGAGCTTACTGCATGAATCTGGTGTGAGCTACGGGCGTGGTGGAGGTACGAGGAATACTCACAAAAATCATAGAAAAACCAAAAAAAGAACAATACCAAACGGAATAACCCGATGCCCAATTTGAAATCCATTACATCCAAAACAAATTTAGCCCTTCTAAACATTTCCGGAACCTTCGGGTGCGTCTTGGATTGCACCCATCGTTTCCTTGTCTTTCTTTTCCTTCTTTTCCTTTCCATCGGATTCGTTGGAGCCGTAGCTACTTCGCCTCTAACGACCATCGATGGCGCTTTTTCACAAGACCTGGGGGTACTGGAGGATTGGGAGATGTGCGCATCTTTGGGTGCGAGGGAGAATAGATAGGTTTGGTCTCCTCCGGAGGTGGAAAGTGGGAAAGGCTAGGCGAAGAAGCAGTGGGTGACGAAGGTGAAGTAGATGACGAAGCATTTGAAGAGGCGGAGGAAGGTGGCGTTGCTGGAAACGGATACTCAAACAGTATTGATGATGTCTGGGCCAAGAGCAGAACTCTCAGACTACACAAACCGAGAAGTTAGCGTCCAGAATTAGGAACTTGATACATTGCACTCACGTAAATCTTAGAGTTCCAAGTGTGCCTGGTTCCGGGGACTGTGACAAGAGCTGGTGCTATATATCGGCCATGAAAGAGATCATTTAGATGTCGTCGCCAAGAAATGGGATGGAGATATCAATATCTATCTCGTTCTTTCCCTCTTGAACAAATCAGCAAGTCAGAAGCACGAGCGTAGAGTTGAAGCTGGAAAATGCATTTCCACGTGTAGCCTTGCTGACATAAAACACAACGGAAAATCAACAAGAACTTGAAGCATCACTTGAGCAAAACGGTAGATAGAAATGAAGATTCAGCCCAAAATTAATCATATCATGATGCGTTCTGAATTATGCGAGATCAGTCATCATAATCATGATGATACCTGAGAAGTTTAAAAGGCATGACATGAGGCTTGAGCGTTTTCCTTTTACTCCACGGTGCGAGAGAACTTACTCTTAGAAAAAAAGAGAAACAATCATATACCGTTACATATACATAAGTATGTCCAATGAGAAAATACAATGTTAGCTAAATTGCCGGGTCACCTTGAAGTTGACAGACAAGACAACAACAGCGAGGCGCATACAAAAGTCGTGCTGATGGTGGCGGTGGTCTTGAAGCCGGAAGAGTGCGGTGTGTCCGTGTAGTGCCAGAGGAAGGAGCAGAGATGTAACCCAAGTGTTGAGAAAAAACACGTTGCTGATGTCGACCCCTGCGCACCATGCGTGTATGTAAATGAGGGCCGACGAATCTGTGTGAGGAATCAGCTACGGACGTCGCGGAGGGAAGAGGAAACCGGAGGAGACTCACAAGATAAGGATGAACTTTCTCTGGAGAAAGATTGCGCTCATGCTGGTATACCCTTGCGATACATAAATGACAAGATGAGAAAACAGCGATTATATTAAATACTAAATTTGTCATACATTCAACAGTCTATTAATCGAATCCGAGTCTAAGCAGGACGTAGGGCATTGTCCCCTCCGCTCCTTCGTGGGCTATACTCAGGCGGGTCAGCATGATCAGTCGAGTTGGATTCCACGAAACCCAAAACCACCCGCATCTGCTGCTGAATGGCGCGGACTCCAGTCTGCAATTCCGCAATATCAGCTGCCCTATTGTGAGGGGAAGTGGTGGCCTCGCCGTGGCTGATTGGGGGCCGAGCTATTTCTTGAATGACAGCACTATTAAAAACGCTCTCCTTTTGTTTCCTTTGTTGTACCATAGAAGTTGGTGGGTGTGCCAGACCTTGTTCAAAACTGTCGGGGACAAATTCTAAATAATCACGCTTCCTTTTTCGCCTATGCAGGCAACAGAAAGCCGCAATCAAGGTAACCAAAACTCCCAAGCACCCCAATATAATTCCAACTGCATTTGTGGACAGGGTTGAGGACTGAGAATGTGAGACGATCGCGGTTGTGAGTGGGGACGAGTTTGTGCTTTCGCTAGCGCTGGTGAGGGAGGTGGTGAGGGAGGTGCTGGTGGGGAGGAAGGGGGGGTGAGGGCCCCAGGGGTTGATGCTGAA
>JASFDB010000157.1:0-11140 GCA_036937035.1 Cystodermella granulosa | reverse complement strand
GGATATATTGTATTTGTTTGGGATATAACAATCCTAGGACAATTTATACTATTGAAACAGTAACTACCTCATCACCGTCGCACCTTTGTTGAAAGACTTTTAGTTGGCTGCAGCAGCGCAGTCACATAACTTCCAGGGTATTTTATTTATGTCTTGTGGGTGGCAGTGTAAACGAAGATGCAAGTCTTGGTAGGGTGTACATGACACCTGGGCTGGAAGGGGTTCTAGACCGACTCCTTTTGACAAACAATTCCCTCATTGGGCAAGTGAGAGCTCAGGCTTTGTGAGTATGAAGACATCCACCTTTTGCTTGTCTGACCATACATTAGTCATTTGGCAGGTCAGGAATATATGGTGTTCTTGAAGGAAGCTCGTGATGCGACGCCATTGGTCATGGATTAAAAACCATCTGTGAAAGATACAAAACCGGTTGTAAATGATCCTGCGGGGGATGGGGATGTTAATTCCGCGGTTGACAATGAAGAGAAGGCTGCCTCCCACATACCTGGCATCAAAAGGATCTAAGACGACATCAGAAAGCGCTTCAACAAAATATGGAGTGAGTGCAAACTCACAGTAACATTGATTGAAACTCACTTGTTAACCTGTTCAGAGCCAGTATTGAGCAAGACCTCAAAGCAACTTCCTTGGGCTTCATTGCCTAAATTGCTGATGGATGGAGGGTACATTTTGGTTAATTGGCCAGGTGGGGTCAGTTTTCCTGGTGAGACGGAAGATGGCATGAAAAACTCACTCTCCACCAAAACATCAAAATCAAAGGCAAGCTGTGGATTGAAAAACCTCTCTACCCCTGAAACTTGTATACTTTGACTTGCTTTGCAAAAAGATTCCATGTCACCATATCTCAAAGCATGTGACACAAAATGTGAGTCCTCATCATGTCTCATTGTTTCTAGTTCTAATATTACTTTCAGTAATTACTGACATGACTGTTGGTGTCATGTACAAAGCCCCTCCCTTGAAGAGTTCAAAGCATTCCCATAGCCAGCATGCACTGATAAATTGTTGAATGCACAAGTCAAAATCTACAACTGTACTACTGATAAACAGTCAGATACAGTGTAACAAATACCCTCACAAAGTGCAAACACAGTAGCTTATAATATGACTTAGTTATCAACACTTTGTTATATCAATCAATTGTCAATGAGTATACAACTGTAGTCAGACAAGGTAGGATAAGTACATTTGGTCCTATTGTGACGCTAAACTCGCAAGGCGTGAAAATTGGTGTCCACTATATCGCGCCGAATTTCAAACTCTACAAAACTATCCAAAAATTATACAGAACGGATAAGAACTGAAGGAGATATAAACAAAACAATGAGCAAGGTCAAATGTGACCAATTGCTCTCTACAGAAGCAAAACAAGTAATTCTATCATACAAATCATGCACTTTGGTGCAATGTGATGGCAATTATGTAAGCAGTGTTTCATCACTACTTCCAACATAAATGGGACCCGAGATTGCTTAGGCCTTGCTCAAGGTTTAACATTGCCTTCGGTTATGGCAATGTTCAAGGGAAAAGCCAAAGCAGGTGCTTCTACAGCAGGTGCTTCAAAGCCTGCTTGCCAAATCACCGAAGTCATGTCATCGCCTGCCTATCAAATGACCCCCCGACGTACTTGATCTCAAAAGCACCTTTCAGCTCCAGAGTCTGATGAAGACCGCCCTCTCACATGATATGCCCGTCCAACCAGGCACGTATTGATGAAGGCGCAGCAAGGATTGAGAAGGACTTCTTCAACATGAGTCAGTTACCTCAAAAAAGAATGACGGACAATGCAGCCAAGCATGCCAACTCTGCAAACTCTGCTGCCCAGAGTGCCGCTCCCCACCTAATCCATTACCTGCCCAGCCACCAGTCCAAATGGCCTCTATGGCAACCTCTCTGGTTCCGTCTCTACCTCCCACTCATCCAAGTCCTGAGGTACCTAGCAACATTGTGCCTCCGAATCGCAGTCTCTAAGCCATGGCCAAGGGCTATGAACATCACAGCACCCAGGGACTCCCTCCACCAAGCAGAATTATGCATCTGCATATGGGACACTCTGGACACTTTCCAGAGTATCCCCCTCCAGAGGGATACCAGTACCTGCCTCACCTTGACCCATATTATGCTTACCATTCTACATGGGGTCCCCGTCCAGAATACTCGTACAATGGCGAGGCAATGCCTAGAATGGAGGGCTTGCACTCCCCTCCCTTGGGCCCTAAATCAATGTATCCGCACCCGCGTAAAGCTATGCGCAGGCACAGTCATGAACGCTCGCACTCTCAGGCTCCTTCTAATGATGGATCTCACCCTCCTACATCTAGGTCTGGGATCCACAAGCTGGCCTCACCAATTCCTCTGCCTGCTTTGCTGCCCAATGCACCCTCTTCCCAGAGCGGACCAGCATACTCTGGTCACAATATGTATAGGTATCCTGCTCCCTACCCTCTACCTCTAAGACATCCATATGGCATGTACAGCACCAGCAACCCACATCACATGCCACCCTATCCTAGTCACCAGTGGCACTATGAACACTATCAAAGCTGGCCGCATCAAGAAAGGCAGGTCGATGGAGAGTGGTAACACCTCTCATGCAGGGTCCTCTGCCAGCCATAAGCCTGAACAATTTGACTAAGACACTCTCACCATTTCTCTTGCATGTACAGTGTTTTTTATACCTATCTCCTCTTGATGCCCAAATGCTGCTGTTTGCTATGCCCGCCTGTATTTTGTGTTCCTGTTGTACAATTACCATTTGCTGAATTTTTATGTTTTCTTGTATTTTTGTTGTGCTCCTCTTGTTTGTAAATATGCCAAAAAAATATATGTTTTTGATTGTAAACATTGTGACTAAGAGTGTAAAGTAATATGGATGCTGTTGCACAGCCCAACAGAAAGCAACATTGCACTTAGTGCACCTTTTTCAAAGAGAGATCTGCCTTGCCAATCAGCTTCCCATTTTGGATTATGGTGGCAGAGTTAGTGGTGTGAAACCCTGTAAGCCCAGTTAATACAATCACAAATAACCGGCCTTGATGGTTTCACGTGACCGCAAGGTGACTTGCCAGGGGTGCTTTCCCACCATCTCTCTTCCCATCTCTTCCCTTTCTACTTCTCTCTTTGCTTTGCTTTTTTGGCCTGTTTATGGTAAATCTTTATCATACTCTATTGATATGATATGTTAGACTTATTGTTTTTGTAGTTTGCTTTTTTGCTTACTTAAGCATGTTGAACTTCTTAAAACAGTAAGTGGTTTGCTTTGATGCTTTTAAATAGCTTTATATACATGTATATACATACTAGTAGTTACTACCATATGTTTTTACATAGAATATGCAATATATTTCGCTTTTTTACATGTCAAAAAAACATAAGTGAACATACATATGTCAGAACATAAAAAATGAAATTTTTTCGCACCATTTGTTAATTGTTATGTTATTTATAATGAGACTATAGACCTTTACATAACTCTACAGATTTGTGATTGCTGCTATGAGGCTCTATGAAAAACAGCAAGGTCCTATGAATCACTACATATCCTTTCTGTACATCTATGTAGCACTATATAGTATCCTTCCTGTATATCTATGTAGCTTTTTTTTTTTTTTTAAATCAATATATTTAATGTGGTGCGCGATCGCAGTCCACAGCCTACTCTACTATACAACCTGAGATACAAACGAACTACTAAGAAGGAAAGAAAGAAAGCGGGTGCCCAAAGACACACCCGCGTTGCCACAGCCACCACCCCCGAAGGCGCAGACCCACCGATTGACTGCGGAAGGCAAACAATGAGGTCCTGCAGCAAACTGAGCCCCCAAACTCCCACTAAAAATCCCTCAAACCTTTTGCGCGCCGTCCCATGCGTTGCAGCTCCGAGTTGACGGCCCCGACGGGCAAATAGCACATCAAGCGCCAGGGAGTAGCCACAGATATAGACCACCTCCAGGAGACAAGGTCCAGTAAAGTGCACACATCAGCAGAGACGTGCACAAGATAGAGCAAGAGGGCAACGCAGACCAAGGGCAACGCAGCCCAAAGCCCTTGGAATCCAGTTGCCCACCCTGGCCACACGCGCAGGACTGAAACGACCAACCCGAAGGAAGACAAATACTAGCCTACCCTGGCGGCGCGCATGAGCGCTCCCAGACTCCCAGGCAGAGGACCAATGCCCTCCGCTGTTACCCCTCACCATGACGGGCAGGGGTGAAGGAGAATGCCATAGGGTTATCCTCCAAGAAAAGCGCCAGGTTTGCGAAGTAGCAATCCGGACGGAATCGCCGACAGTGAAGACGGCATTCAAGAAGAGTGTGGGGGTGACGCTCAACAGCGTGCCCGCACATGCAAGACAAAGCTTCCGCAATGTTGAAGCAAGAATAATATTCACCGATTGGTGCATGACCGGTGGTATATCTATGTAGCACTATACATCAGGAAAAAACCATGGCAAATTAGGCTGCCAAAAAGGCCTATAGAGAACTATATAGGCTATATAGGCCTTTTTGGCAGCCTGTTTTTTTCCTGATGTATATCCTTCCTGCATATCTACATAGTGCTTTAAAGTTAGTAACCCCTTATTATGGCTACTATCAGTCTATATGCTCCTATGTAGTACTGTATAGAGCTTGGCAGCAGTATCCTGGTTTGCTGACTCATGTTATTAAAAAGACTGTAAGTCATTGGATGCTATGACTATGTACCTGCAACGGAGTTCCAAAGAGAACAGAGTGGGGAACTCCCTTGTGATGCTACTGACTATATATGCGACGGCCTCATGTGTAATGCGAGGCCTTGTACATAATAGGGGGGCATGTGTAGTTGAAAACGTAAAATAAGTAATAAACAAGTGAAACATATGTTATGTACAAGTACAGGGATGATGTCCCATACTAGGTTGACCATTCCACAAGGTGTCCAATGGGTTGCAAGGCCCGGAGGATGTATGCAACGTTTGGGTGTGCGAAAGCAAAGTCGATTGGCGAGCTGGAATGACATATCAATCGGATTTGATTGCAGGGTCTTGCGAGCGTTGGAGGACAGTCGGAGGCATCATCGGATTGAAGGCAGGGTGTCCCCTGACAGGCAGCATACCAATCCAGTTCCTGTCCAAAGGCTGCTATGCCTTTATCAGGATCATACCTGACCTTGAGAAACCGGTCGGCAGTGGCCTGTATTGACAATTCATGAATGAATCTGTTATACAGACCAATAATAACTTCTTGGAACTTCCACCTTTGGGTCCCTTGGATTGTTCCTTTGACTATGTTGTTGTACCAGACCCTTGCAAGTCCGTTGATGGACATCCCGACAATAATCACTTGTTGTTCATCAAGTTTGTCACCACATTGTTGGTAGAACTGCATCCACTGTAGCAGCTGTTGGAGCCAGCTCTTGAATTTCTTGATATCTGGTTCCCCCATGTAATGCTTTGGTCCCTGCAGCCTAATGCTGGAAGATGGATTAGGCAGGTTGGGAGTTAGTGTGCCAACTCAAGCATCTATCATTGCGTTGTACTTCACATAGATGTTGTGTTGTCCACGCTTCTTCCGTGTCGCCATGATACTTCAAAGGCATCCTGCGGAATACACTCATATATCATTGCCTTCCAACTGTGCGTCAACTTCCTTGTTGATTAGATTGGAATCTTTCCCATCAGGAAAAAATCATGGCAAATTAGGCTGCCAAAAAGGCCTATAGAGGACTATATAGGCTGTATAGGTCTTTTTGGCAGCCTGTTTTTTTCCTGATGGCCCAATCTATTTGTTGAGGCTCACAATGAGGACAATCATCACGTCTTTGATTGTGGACGCAATCTGAATTTGCGATTGGGTTATTGTCAGAATTGTTGGAGGGATTGCTCCCTCCTCCCATTCCTTGCACCTTATACGGTGTCTTCGGATACAAGTTCACTTGAGATATCGAGCTCGCAATTTCACTTTGCAGTGCAGCCTGACAAACACCTTTCTCCTGGATGGTCGGTAAATCAGGGGGTTCTTAGGCCCCAGTAGCCTAGCGGTTTACCGCTGAAGACCTGGTGAGGGTGGCTGTGCACTGCCCAAAAGGTCTTGGGTTTGATTCCCTGCTGTCGCGTACCTTAAGCGCAGGTCGTGGGAAGAAATTCCACATGACCAACCACTGGGGTTCCACATGGCTTGCTGACTCAGGCATGCGCCACTGGACATAAGCCGGTGTAATGCTGGTCCACAGGGGGCAGTGTCAATGATGGGAGAGCGCAGGATTAATTTCCGGCCTCCTCGGCGGTGACCTCTGACATCCCGCTGCTTGTGAGACATTGCAAGCCCAAACCTCCGGGTAACACCAGCAGTATCCCCGGGAGGGGCCGAAAGGATAGGGCATGGTAACTGGGGGAATTGGTGTGATAACAACCCGACGCTGGGTAGGTGCTACATGTGCCGCATACCCACACTCGGATTACAACCGGGTGACAGTGACAGGGCACCCCCTGCCGCGGGAAGGGACCCGCAGTCATTAGTCACGGTGTACTTCTCAGTTGCACACTGGGGTTAGCTGTGGCAAGACAGTGACTCGGGACATGCTGGGGATCCGCGCTGTTAGCAATAGCGAACCGCATGCTCGGGGACGGGAAGGTACGGCCGGGGTGGCGCCCGGTGTCGGCTGGGCCGTAGCGGACGGGGCTAGTTCCCCCTATCCGGCTCGAGAGATCTATATCCACTGTCGGTCCGCCGGACATAATAAGTACCGGTCCGGGCTTAAGTTGAAGCCGGAGTGTCTGGGATCTTGGGCAGGGCATGCGCTCCCGAACTGCGGGTGGTTGTGGGTTAAATTCCCAGCCGTGACCTATAAGGCAGGCCCCTCAGTGGGATCCGGCGGGCGTGGATGGCCCGCTGGTGTAAGAGATGGACAAAGCCTTAATCCGGAAGTCCCCGGGCCGTTAAGTCGGATCTAATCCCAGTAAGACACCCACATATGATGGGAAGGCGATGGCAGCCGGTACACTCCCTGCGAGGTGCCATTGGCGCGCGCTGCATTGACCGGATTGGGACGCAGACCCTATAAGGGAGGTCAAAGACCGCAATTGGTAGCTGCCTGTGGCTCACTAGGGGGACTTGTTCCTCCCAAGGTTCTGGATAGGGCTCCCCACAAGGGGGGCCCTAAACTTTGTGTACAGAACACGTGCAAACTGTTGGAAGGATCCTGGGTGGTTGTTGGGGGGATGGTCTGCTGCAGGACCTCACCGTTTGCCTTCTGCAGTCAATTGGTGGGTCTGCGCCTTAGGGGGTGGTGGCTGTGGCAGCGCAGGCTTGCCTCTGGGCGGCCGCATGGTTTCTTTCTTTCTTAGTAGCGCATTTGTATTCTGGGTTGTATAGTAGAGTAGGCCGTGGACTGTGATTGCACACCACGTAAAATATATTGATTTTAAAAAATGAAAAAAAATTCAGGGGGTTCTGCCATCCTATCATATGGTTTCCCGTACTTAGTAAAGGCAATGCCTTGGTCCGGGTACATCAATGTTCCTGTTGCATGTATATCATCCTCTCGCATTCACTGAAAGGCCACACAATCTTCCACTGATTGTCCTTTCAGCTTGTGACTGGGATATGGTGTAACCTGCTCTGGCTAATTGCGGAATGGGTGATTTGGCTGACAACTATCTATTGTCATGCAAGGTTCACTCATCCATTTCTTGGCTGCCTTTCTTTGTCAATATTATTTGATATCAGATTCCCCTCGCTGTTGCTTGAGACTCAACCATTTCGCTGCTTCTGCAATGGGATCCACTCCGGGGCCATTGGTCTCTACCAATGCAGCTCGTGAGGTTTTTTTTTTTTTTAAAAAAAAAATTGATTGATTAATGTGGTGCGCAGTCACACACGGCTACCCTACTATCCATGATGTGATACAAACGCACTACTACAGCAAACAAAAGAAAGACAGGGTGGGCGAGTGACGAGCTCACGCCACCACAGCCACCACCTCATGGCAGACCCCAAGCGGAGGGACAAACCCATGCCTGCCAGCTCCGATTGACCGCAAGAGGCAAACGGGGGGGTCCTGCAGTGGACCGCGCCCCCCACCCTCCCCATCAACTCTCCTTCCACCCGTTTGCGTGTGTCAAATTCCATGTAGATCCAGATAACGGCCCCGTCGGGCAAGGGCAGCGCTGGTGGGTTTCCAGTGCCAGGAGTCAAGACATGCCACCCTCCACAAGGATGGGCGGCAGGAAAGAGTTTCCAGTAATGGGAAACCAAGATAGCGTATGAGGGCACTGGTTCCGCCGTAGGGCTGGTTAACCAGTAAGTCCAGGGACAAACCCCAGATGAACTGGTAGACACTGGCCTACTGCATGGGACACGGGCCCGATGCAGTTATCCCACCCTGTTGCGGGGGGCGGGAGAAGACAAACACCCAAGTGTTGTCCTCCAGATAAGTGTACAGGTCACCCGAGTACTCAGGCAACCCAACACGCGGGTGGCATTGCAAGCGACAGCCACCAAGTAAATGAGTGCGTGATTCAACAGCATAGCCGCATTGGCACTGGATTTTCTCATCAATATTGAATCTGAAATAGTATTGTCCAATGGGCGCATGCCCAGTAATACAGCGAGTAGCGCGTGTCATGAGGGACACAGATGAGCCAAAAAGAGAAAGCCAGAGGCTGCTGCCATTGGCAGCCTTGGGCTTGACGTGCCCCCCACCGAGGGCCTTGAGCTGTGACCAAATCCGACAGGTGCACCAAATTGTTTTTCAAGGATCCTGAAGTGCAATAGCATCTGAATAGATCAGTTCTCCCAATCTCATCAGTGCAAAGAATCCAGTGAGAAGAAGTGCCTTGAATAGACAGTTGTCATATGTGTTTGTTGAGAAATTAGAGATGACAAAGGCAAGATCATCTGTGGTAAGTGCACATTTTTAATAAGTGGGTATGGCTTTAAGGCACATACAACTGTGAAGGGTAGCATTCACAAGATAGTGTTTGCGCCAAGTGTGTATCTGTGGGAACCATGGTTTGAGTTGATTTGATATACCAGAAAGGTAAACATTGACAGATTGGGGTTTAATGAATTTGCACATGTATGCAACATAGAGGCTACGGGTTTCTGGGTTGGGTTTAATGTTAAAACCATGAGATTTGATGATAGTGAGGTATGAGTTGAGGGCTGAGCTGTAATTTCTCCAAGAAGACTCATCAATAGACTGCCCCAACATAATTGCTCATATGCATTGTAAATGTTCATGAGAGAAAGTTGGCCTCTGCATCAGGAAAAAAACAAGCTGCCAAAACGACCTATATAGCCTATATAGTCCTCTATAGGCCTTTTTGACAGCTTAATTTGCCATGATTTTTTCCTGATGTGGTGTTGTCTTGGAGATATTCTGGAAATAATATTCATTTTTTGATTGCCCCCATTGATAGTTGAGAGGGTTGAAATAGCCCAATTAAAAGAGTAGGCACTTTGTACTGGGCATGTGCAAAGTTTTTACAAGATAAAGAATTGGTAATGAAATGGTTTTCTCCTGGAATATATATGACTCAAAGTTCAAGGTTGCAATAAATGAGTATGTTGACTGCCTTTTTTAACAAAGGGTTGTAGACAGGTAGGGCTTGGAGAGTGTTAAAAATGTCTATGGTGTTGGAATTGTTGGTGTATATAGTAATTTTAAATTGTCGTGGAGTGTTCTCACTTGCCTATATAAGCACACTCAAAACACAGAGTACTTCAAGATAGAAGATAGGTTGTATGAAAGAGATTTCCAGTGGGCAAGAGTACCAAGTTAGTGTCATAGTATTGGGGTTAACCTCAATTCCTATGATGGTTAGAATAGAACCAAAGATCTGCTTCTTCTCCTTGTGTGGAATGCCTAATTCATTCTATAAGGTGATTAATTTGACCTGATTTGTAAGCATATATTTATTATAACCAGAATACCACAAAAAATTGTTAGCTTTGCAAACTCCAAAGGAATCATTAAAGTATATGCCAAGGGAGTCAACCCCTTGGTAGGTGACTGCAGGCTAGGAAACAAAAGAGTTGAAAGATACAAAAATGTCTTCAGAGCATCTTCCACCAAATGAAGTCATCAGAAAAAAAACAGAAGTCTATGGGGTCTATAGGCAGCTATGGGCACCTATAAAGAGCTATATAGTACCAATAGACTTCTGTTTTTTTCCTGATGAATTGTTGCAGTCAATAGAGTGTTCTCCATTGATTGTATTCACCTGTTTTATTTGAAAGAAAGGATGAAGTGGCATTAATGTGTATGCCTCAGCAATGTCAGACTTGAAGACAATCAACAATTCATTGTTTTTGTTGTTTAGTTGAATTCAGAGTAGCATATTGCCCAAATGTATCATGTTGCATCAGGAAAAAAACAGGCTGCCAAAACAATTTATATAGCCTATATAGTCCTCTATAGGCCTTTTTGGCAGCCTAATTTGCCATGATTTTTTCCTGATGCTTGTCAAGCAGGTATCCATGTGTATGACATAAAATCATAGAATTTAATGAATATTTGCTAGTGCTTTGGTTAGTTATTATGCATAGGTTGTTAAAGCCTGGTTTGGGTACAAAATGGGCATACTATACATTCCAGAAAGAAGATGATGCCCAAAAGGCAGTGAAAATTGTCCTTTTTCCTCTTCAATTCCATGTTGTGTTCTAGGAGAAAAGTAGCAGCAGCAGGATTGGACAGTGGTGGTAGCAAAGCATCAAAAGTTGTTAGGTAACCTTTGGGCCCAAGGCCAGAATCCTTCACAAAGTCCTTTGCATACAAAGTTAACAAAGATGATATTTGGGTGGTTTTGTAGTAGCAATTGGAATTTGTCAATGTTTATGGGGGTGACAATTTTGAATAAGTCAGGTTGTTGCTTTATAGTTTTAGCAACAATGTGGTTTTTAAATTCTTGTTTGGGAGTATAAACATGTTGACGGTGTCGTTCAAGAAAAATGTTTCTTAAGAGGTCCACCAGAAGCGACTTTGTTCGGGTGTTTGTCTTTGAGTACAAGGGGTATAATAAGTTGTTAGAATATCTAAAGTTTGAGGTTAATGGTATTGATGTAAATCTATCTTCTGATGTACTAAGATGGATCGAGTAAGGCTTAAAGCTACCTAAAATGCTTTGTTTTGACTTGTT
>JASFDB010000156.1:0-11162 GCA_036937035.1 Cystodermella granulosa | reverse complement strand
CCCAACACTCCCAGTCCCACACGGCGTTTGTCTGATAGACATAGTGCGGCGCTGGAATGTGAAAGAGTCGTCGCCACCGAGTGATAGCTGTCATATAGTGGGGTGAGGTATTTTGATGTGTCTTTCGCCATTCGTTCAAATGTGGTGAACAAAACTTCACGTTCGACTCCAATTCCCACCGATCGAAGCATCCCACTTTCGTACAACCTGGGATAGTCTGGTTAATACAGCGCTTCTTCAGAAAAACCGACCATCTACTTACGTTTTAAAAGTTCGCTCAGCAGACAATATTTCTGTGAAATCCTTGGATTCAACAGCAATTGCGAGCTGACGTATAAGATTGTCCCCTGCTTCTTTTACGGTTAAGCCCTGGACAACAAGCTCTGTTGCAGGATTCTGAGATAGATTATTGCATGCAAGTTTGTAAACTGCCTCCGAAAGGCTCTCAATGACAATGTCTTTGTATTCCGGTTCTGAAGGAGTCGCACTTGCTTTCCATTGGGTTTCCCAAAGCCCAATGGGCAGCTCTGATGTGGTCCCGGTTGGAATGCTCATTGCGATAGCGCGACTTGCTCCAGAGGCAAGATTGGGCGTTGTCAAAGACGAGTCATATTCTGAATCGCTGCTATAGCCTTCAGAATTGTAGTTATTGACCGAGCAAACTTGATCAAAGTGAAAAAGACCATAAAATTTTCTTGAGATCGTTTTCGATAGCCAAGGAGCGCCGTTTGAGTTGACGCCACTGATAATTCCCTTTAACGGGTAGTTGGTCACCACTATTGGTGGAAGGTATTATTAATCAGTCAAGAGAATAGTTATCAATTGTACTCACTCAAATGTAAACTTAGTCTGTCATCTTTATCCAGGCAGGACGGGTGAGAAATAAAGTGTTTATTCTGAGCCATTTCATGCAGAGTTGTATTTGAGTCGTACTCGTAGCAAACCAAGCGGACCTGCTCCATTCTCGACGGCCTTCCTCGATCATGAAGCTTTAACGGGTGTATGGGCAGTGCCTCATGTCCGATGGCTAGCATGTCAGTATTTCCCGGTGACGTGTCCATGTTGCTTGAGTTTGCAAAAGAGTAAGAATGAGGACCACTTCGCATATTGTCCACGACACGTTGCATCAACGCAGAAACACAGGTGGTGGGGTCGATTTCATATTCAAAAAGAAGACCAAACTGCCTAAGATGGTGAACAAAGGTGTTCTTTGTGAATCTATAGTGATATATGTGGCTTGTTTGCAACCTCTTGGGGGGGTAAACTTTAATTTGCAGGCGAAGCAAGTAATTTGAACCCTGCGCCACATAACAGCCATTGACGCCCAGTCAAAATCGAATCGAAGTAGACCGAGATCAATCTTGATGCATCAATAAATGCAACCAATTTTATTTTCCTCAGTTTAATACGAGATTTGACCCACTACCTCGATTTTCACTCTTAAGAAATCTGATTAGAAGTTAAATGAACTAAATTTACACATTTTCTCGAATTCTCTCGTTTGACTACTTTTTTTTCATGCAACGCTCAATTTAGATTACCTAAGTTCCATTTATGATTTCACCTAGACTTATCGAGGGAATTCTAATTCAATGCATAAAATGAATTCTGATAAATTGATAACATTCTAAAAATAACTATTCATCCAACAGTAGTATTTCGAGCCCTCCTTTCTGCTTTCTGTTGACCGTCGCGTCAGTAGATATAATGTTCTACCAAAACATGTACTTACCAGTCTTTCAGCTAATCTGTCATAGTACTACATAAATAGAATTGTAAGTATGAAAACAAAATTACAAGACAATATCATACCTGTTTCTGTTCAGGCAAGAGTGATTCGAAATGCGCTTTAAATGCAGCTGTCGATCCTCCTGGGTTTTCTTTACACCAGTCTCCAGCACAGAGATTTCTAGAAACACGGTCAGCTGGTATAATCAACAAAACGAGAAAAAAAACCTCACCTGGGCGTAAGTGAATTTGTTGGGCGCATTTTAGGTCCTTTGTAGGCTGCGGCGGGTGTCACCAAATTAGTAGTACCATGAGAAACGTAAGACGACGCCATCGAAAGAACGGGATCAATGGCTCCAGCTGCGACGGGTGGGACACCACTCAATATTCCAGTCCCGGAAGACATGTTGACAGAAAGAGCGGAATCGATGGCTCCAGCTTTGACGGGAGGGGCGCCACTCAACATTCCAGTCCCGGAAGACACGTTGACAGAAAGAGCGGGATCGATGGCTCCAGCTACGACGGGCGGGATGCCACTTAAAATTCCAGTCCCGCCGTCATTTGAAGACACATTTGAAGGGGTGGGATTCATGACTCCTTGGGTGAGAATAGTTGTAATAGGAGGGGAGGAAGTCGCAGGAATGGCTGCTGGTTTGACTGCTGGAATAAGACCATCAGAGACCACAGGTGTCAGATGACTTGTAGTGGGAGCGGGAGCAGCGCCGAGAGAAGTGTTAGGTGCGTTGGAAGATGGGGAGTGAGAAAAAGAGGAGGTGAAGTCAGTCAAGGAAGTATTCAGAGTGTTCGAGGACAATGGATTGATGATCTGCTTGGCAAGAAAGCGTCAAAAGTGACAATGAATAAAAAGATTAAAGGACCAACCTGAACCATTGCCGGCTGGTTATTTTCCACAACGTTAACAGTTTCAGCCTCTTTGTTAAGTTTTACCCTTTTTCCGCTCTCCGAGTCTGGCATTGATATTGAGGATTGTTCGTAAGGCCGCTTGGGTGGGATTGACTGTTCTTTGCACTCGGGTTTGACTACGGCAGTCACAGCTAACAATGCAGGTTTCATGTAAGTATTGTGCCACGAAGGATAATTATCTGTAGCGATCAAGTCCACTTTCCAATCATTTTCACAGAGCCCTAAGAACGGGAATTTGTCCATCATCTCTTTGCGATACAGTTGGGCAACTTCCAATCCAGCAACGCCCCATGTGGGGGGCGCATTACCTGATCTTGCGAGGTGGACCCAGACCGATCTTGCATGCTTTCAAATGTCGGAGGCCATGAATCCGTCGATCATCACCCCCTGCTTATTTTCAACGAAGCGCAACTTGACGTTGATGCCCTTTGATGCCCGCCCTTTCCCGCGGGACTTGTCCATGATTTGGAGATTGGTATCCCCGGCGGTATCCCCGGTGGCGTCCCCAACGGCATCCCCAGAGACATCCCCAACAGCGTCTGCAGTATCTGCAGCGATATCGACATTATAGGCGTCCGAATTCTTGTAGTTCAGCCACTCTTGCTTAGCCCAAAATTTGATCAGAGGATAGTCTTCGTGACGTAGAGGTTTCTTGACAGCGTTTGGCAATGCCGCAGATTGACGGTTTTGTGGGATTCTTGTAAGAAGCAAATCATATGCGTTACTAAAAAAAATGAGTAAGGACCTAAAAAAAAGAGAAATACACACCGAAGAACATCGCATTGAGCTTCAAGCTTAATGTTATGTTTTTCAAGGGATGTATACGCGCGACGTAAGTCCTCTATCTCCTTCTGAAGCTCCTCGATGACGCTCTCCGGCACTTTGAGTCCAAATGGCATGTGACTGCCATGACGATCCAGGTTGCTTTGGTGTGGTGATATCGAGTGGTCCCAGGAGATGCTTGACTGGTATGAACTTGGTCCAGATAGCGAGGGAGGATATATACTTCAATCAGAGAAGGAAGTATGGTTATTGCTCCCATCTGACGAGGCTCCCTGGTCAGCAAAAGAACCAACATGTCGAGAAAGCGCGGCGGGTTTGCTACGGCTAGAAACAAATGGGCTAGAGCTCTTAGCTCTAATACCCCTATAGTTGCCAGGTAAGTACATTGTACTAACCGCCACGAAAGATGGTTCAAATTGTATTTGTAATAATTATCACCGGAAATTTGCTCAACAAACAAGTGCAAATGTTGATATTCAAAAATACAAAAAATTCAAGTACATAAAGCGCGGAGAGAAATAAGGAGTGTGAAAAAAGAACAAGTTACACATTTTCGGTCTTGTTGATAGACTCCTGCCAACCAATGTCGAAAATAGGCTTGTGCTGGGAGTTTTTGCGGCGCTTTGAAACCAGCACGTTGCCTTGTCCTTGCCAAGCTCGTTTGACATTGTTGAGCATCGTGAATGACTCGACTTCCAAGGTTGAATTGAAGTTAGGGTGGGACGTCGAAAAGGCGCCTGGATCATGAACTTTCGTATTCGCAGCCTTCAAGATGTCCAGCATCTTTTGGGCGGTAATCGAGTTGCGCTCGATGGTGCTTCCGGGCCAGAACGAGTTGATGAGTTGACGCATGAATGGTTTGAAGTCGTGCCAGTATGGCGTAAATTGTTTTAAAATGACACGTTCAAAATCAGTGATGTGAGCAAGTTTCGTATGCCCAAGCTGCTGAAGAGATCTCTCCATGTCGCACCATTCGTTGATGGAAAGGTGGTCTTTGTCTTGACGCTCCACTTCTGGACCAATCATGAAGGTGCAAATCCAAATAATAATGTACAGAATTGACTCGAGATCGTGTCGGAATTCGTGCTTGAATTCCGTCCCATTATTCAGCATTATTTTGAGGGCCATAAATGGTGGAGTGCCCTGGAAAAGCCATCAATTAATCACGCCACTATAGCTGGCAGAGTACTCACCGTTCGGAAACCATGGAGGGCAAGTTGTGGACCGGGCACAATCTTGAGGGTTGTGGCATAATCGAAGTCAATAAGGAGGCACCTTGTATTACCCTTGTCGTCACAGACAATCAGTATGTTGTTGGGGCTAATATCGCGATGAAGAATGTTCAATCTCTTGTTGAGAATCTCGAGTACTAGACATCATAATTAATTTTGTGAATTCTGAGATAAAAACTTTACTCACCTTCAATGACATGGATGATGGTGCTGAAAAACTCCTGTTTGGACTTGAACGAGACGATTGGTTTGCCGATGGGCTCCGTGACATGGCGACAATGTATACGGTGTCGGTTGAGCTGGCCCATTGACTTTCTGTATCGTTCTGTACTGTCTATTCCGCCGCCTTCAACCACCAGGTCCTCGCCCTCAATAAGAGCCGGGACGCAGCCCTCAAGCTTGGGTATATCTGCCATCTTCTCCAAAAAATTAATTTCCGACTCGACACGTGCAGGCTGAACCCAAGAGTCCTTCAAAATGAAGTACTTCTTCTGCTCTTCTTCCTGGACGATCCAAATCTTTGTTCCATGCCCAACCAATGCCTGCAGTGCGTATATCCTTCTCTCAACGATGAACTTCTTGTTATTAACATAAATCTCTTTAATTTCTCCATTTTCGTCCCGGACCATAGATGTATCAAGTCCGATGTCGGATAGAGATCCGTACATCAAGAACGCGAGGATTTTCAAGAGCGTTAGAGTGCACTCTTTTCCTTTGAGAAGCGACATCTTGCTCATCCGGAGTTGACCTTGATGATCAGTAATTGTCAGCGAGAAGCAACCTTTGCCGTCAAAGCTCAAAGCGGGTACGAATCGTTGGTCATCTTGGGTAAGGAATATCACATAGGATTTCTCGTTAACGGTTTTGGGAATTCTTGGCGGCAGCTTCAGAGTGCTTGTCACCTCCCCAAAAGCTCGGATATTGCTCCAGTGGACTGCCATGGGAAGAGGCTCGACAAGATTGCAATCAAGAAGCATAAGGTCTGGTTTTCTTGGAATATTGGCTGCCCCTGTAGGGGGCAAGTCATGGCACATTGATGACCAAATCCGGCGTCGTCTCATGTTGTGCGGTACTCCAATTGCTCTCCCAACACAATTGAGCCAGTCACACATATCGGGCTCTGTATAACTCGCCGGTGCATATGTGAATTGAGCCTCTTCCTCATCCCAAACTCCTTTCGCGGCTAGTGATCGTAGGAGGCTATCATCTACAGGAAATGGGAGGCGCTCAGAGGGGAAAACATCATCGACAAATGATGTTCCAAAGAGAGTATTTTTACAGAGCTCCTTCTGCATCATCGGTTCCAGTTTCTTGGCAAAAAGCCGCGAGTTGTCTCCTGGAAGACGCGCTGTAGATAAACGCTGTATTAACGGTGTGGAATGGGCTTCCGAATGGCTAGATGGTTGAGAATGGACGTCGACTGGGGTAGTCGCAAGAGGCTCGGTATTGACAGGGAAGGTCATTTGGGAATCAATAAAGAACAAAGGTTGGGGCTGTATGCCGCCTGGGATGGTTGCAAGAGGCTGGGCATTGATGGGGACAGTTGTTTGGGGAATGACAGAGACAGGCGGTTGAGACAGTTGAGACTGAATGTGGACAGGAATAGTTGCTTGTGCAGCATAGGCTTGAGCGGGGAGGTCTTGCGGTCTCGGTCTGTAATCATGATGTTCCTGGCAAAAGTCCTGACGAAAACCCTCGAAATAGCGCTGCTTTGGGTATGAAATGTTTTGTGGAGAAGTGAAATCAAATGACGAGCTTAAATAAGTAGAACAAGGAGAAAAGGCAGTGTGTGGATGGTTTACTTGCATTGCAGGAAGATACTGTTGTTGATGCGGACGCAGATGAGCGTCAAGTTTCACAAAGTAAGGAGTCGAGTCGATTGGATTGGGCTGATAATGAAGAAACTGAAAGGGAGCATTGTGGTGATAACGATTGAGTTGATATTGGCTTCTGGGTAATGGATTCTGAGCTATCGGGCCTGCTTTGGAAGAGGCATACGAGAGGTTGGGAAGAGGTTGCGCTGGTGGAAAATGACAAGGTACCGTGGTGGCACAAATAGCAGGACAATCAGTAGGACGACGACATGCTTGAGGTACAGTGTTATGGTTTTGAGACATAGAGAATACAGGATAATGCTGAGGCAAAAGCGATGGAAAGGTAGGCGGTTGTTGTGAGTCGCTGAAAGAATCGCCTTCGCTATAGCAACTACTGTCCAGAAGTTCCGATGCACGAAGGACCGTCATTGAAAAAAGGAGGCTGGTGATGTCGATAAGGATAATCAGTTGGCGCTTAGCAGCAAATTGAGTGAAATATAATACAAGTGTAAAAATGTTGTGATAGCGCTGACTCGGAGGAGGCAAAAACTAAGAAAAAGCATGTGACTTTGACCAAAATATAATCTCAATTCAATGGCCTCAATAGAACTTGCCGCAACCTACGCTGCTCTTATCCTTGCCGACGATGGCATTGAAATTACCTCAGACAAAATCCTCGCACTGACAAACGCGGCTAACTGCGACCTCGAGCCAATCTGGGCTACATTGCTCGCAAACGCACTTGAGGGGAAGAACGTAAAAGAACTGCTGTCAAATGTAGGCTCTGGCGGAGGTGCACCCGCTGCTGGGGGTGTACCTGCTGCTTCAACCGGTGGTGCCGCTGCAGAAGCGCCAAAGGAAGAAGAAAAGAAGGAAGAGGAGAAGGAGGAATCAGACGAGGACATGGGTTTTGGTCTATTCGACTAGGCCATTAGCTCTTTGCATCTCGATTACCCCGACCTATTTCATCATTTCTATAGTAATGAATATCAAAAACATTCACGCCGGCGTGGTATTCAAAAAAAAGTGGAAGCTATAGATCTATTCGTCGTCTAGTACATTTTCATCTACGCTAATGAGTAACGCTACATCTAAACCTGGCTTTTCAACAACAAAAAATTGACCTGAAGACTCTGGAAATGGCTGATGTGGAATCATTGCAATTACGGATGAGATTGACTTGACATCGATTACTTTTAATGATGAATTGCCAGAGTATTTGCAAGACAAAACAGTACTGAAAGAGAGATCGAGGAGCTCTTGATGGGGATGAGAATAAACTGAAACCAATGCCACAGTTTTTGTTGCATTGTGAATTGTTATACGGAAGTAACAATAGACTTCAGCAAACCGAAGATCTTGTTCGACGACGCACTACGAAGAAAAATACGATTGTCAAGAATTAAAAAAATTATATACTAAGCACGCTCACTTTTACATTTTGCGCCATTCTAACTTTTTCCAAAGGTTTTAATTTCTCCTTCCATGCAGAGCGAGCTACCTGTCCATTTGGTAGACAAAGCCGAGCCCATCGTATAATCTTTGGAGACTCAGACCAAATGCCACGATGATTTGGGTGGGCGCTTTCAAAGTAATTTTTCAACGTGTTTTCTTCACACTCCCGCATTCCCTTAGACACCTTGTCTTTAGCACGAAGAAGAATATAACCATCCCCGAGATCTTTTGCACCTCGAGGAATATCTGGTGGGGAAGGGTCCAAATCGGGTAACATTGCTTTGAGAGCGTTAATTTGACACCGTTGCGCAGCTTTTTGTGATAAGTTGGCAAAGGGGTTTGAAGGTTGGCGAACCTCCTGGCCAAGGTTTCCGATTGTTTGTTCCATCGTCCACTGTGAGGAGCAGATCGAGGGGCCAACCCGGACTGCCTCAGGAGCCAAATGCCCCACGCCATGAATGCTTTGTCGAACGAAATGAAGTCGGTCTTCTCGACGCTGATAATATATCAGCTCAAATTCAGTCGCAAACTCGGCCAGGGCTTGATGCGCTCGTTGTAAGTCCACTGCCTTAATTTGATACTGATTAACAATCCGCACGCCAAATACAAGCCTACAGAAATTTCTCCAATATTTCTTGGGCAAGATATTGAAGAGCAATGCGGGAGCCAGTCCGAACAAGTATAGAAGTGGTGGGCGATCAAAAGAACCGGGAAGGTATGGTGTTGCAGATGCGACTTGTTGTCCGTGTCTTTCCCAAGTTTCGCCACGGAGTACAACCCAGTCCCAGGTATTGCGGTCGTCCCCTTTATCGCAATCTATATTACCTTGCCAAAGGTTTATGAGTAAATCTGGTATGTTGAGTGACAAAAGGTGCATAATATCTGAACCAAAACAGGCGGGAACAGGAAGACTTTTGGCTTGTTGCAAACCAAGAAAAATGCTTGGCTTCGCGATTCCTGTTTCTAGTCTTCGTCTTTTGTATTGTGTTTCGTTTGGTGACCCCAACACAAAGCGTAGAATCTTGTGATATGCATCAAGTGAACATGACGATAATTGACCATACAATAGATCAGGATGGTCGCATCCTGCGACACTGTAGTTATTCGGCTTAAAAAGGGCCGGATAATAGTGAGTACCACCGATTTTGTGCCGGCCAATAGTTCCGCAGGACAGCCGACATCCATATTTACCGTGGTGACCAACCATGCCATTAAGATATGCCATAGCTGGCCCATCAGCGGTACCCAGAGCGAAAAACGGCTTTGAAGTGAATAAGGTGTTAGTTGATGCATCCCATATTTTTAGGCCTTCGCGTTGTAAGGCGGAGAGGTGGTAGAGGCCCGGGAAGAGGAAGGAATCAATATTTTTTGGCTTATTGGGCCCTGGAATAATAGCACCTGGAAGTACATGCTTCTTTTTGTATCGTAGACTGGGAGCGAGATCAAATATCACCCAAATGTAGATCCAACAATCGGAAGCTTTGTGGGCGTAAAGCTGAGCGCCGTCAATTGAGAACATTAGCATAATGTCATTGTCTTGAATGCGTCCTGTTGTCACAGCTTCCAAATAATCTCGGCCATGCAGAAAGTCTCCGTAGATTTCTAACCGTCCTTCATTTTGCTGCAGTTCGCTCATAATCCTCGCCGTTTCTGTGCGCCGATAGGACATATTTTTCGCACTCTCGGGGTGGCAAAAAAGTGCTTGCAACTGAGGTCCGAGAGGCATAGTGTGAAGCTCTTGCCTAGCTTTTTGCGACGAGTCGTAGCGCGATTCTCCACACTCGGTACAGGTTTCGAGTTCAGCAAAAGGACCTGTAAATGCCAAACAAGTGTTTATACACATGTGGTCAACCATGGGTACAACACCGCTGAGATCTGCAATGAGACGTTTCATCGTCTCGTAGCTCGGAATATGATCTTCTGGATGGCGACATGTGATAGCTTCGCGTGATGCTGCGTATGCCGTTTGCGCAGAGTTGGCGGTGGCAAGGAATAGGTCCAATCCAAGCCGGAAGTCAGGATCATTGACATCAATTGGTACCGTTGTCGGGTTTCGCAGACGCTGGAGTGTACCAGAATCGAGATGGCTATGAGGAGCATCAAGAGATGCTACCTCCAATGCACGTATAAATTCGCTTGCTACTCTCAAATCCTTCAACGTGGCGATTTCAAGGAGTTCTGTTAGATTTGATTCTGCTGGATCCGGTCGTAAATCGCTGGCGTTTGACTGTTCCGACTCATCGTCTAGACATCCCGGATCTGACACCACTCGTCGAGGCTCAAGCAGATCTCCGCCTTCTTGGGTACCACTAGGATCAGCATTGTTCGCATTGGGTTCAGAGCCGACAGTATGTTGTTGTGCAAGGTGGTCCTGTTCTGGTTCAGCGGTGTAGACAGAATCACGGTCGTACTACAAAATTAGAGTCACCTCAATATCCAAAAAATGGCTTTGGGTATCTATCCCATTCTGCGTTCCCTAGTAGGTTTGAGTTATAACAATCTCTCATTCCCAAATATTAGCCTACCGAATTTGTCAACACTCCCGTGTCGTGTGGACATCTGTGTTGTCTTTGGCAAGTTGTTCTTTGAAGACCAAAGCGTGGATCTTGAGCTATACCATCTGTGCGTATTTCATCTTCTCGAGCAGTTGGGAAGTGATCTAGAAACTCATCGATGAAATTCGGTTTTTGAAGCATTGCGTGTCGCCGGTGGGTTGACCGAGAAACTTCTTTCATTTGCCCCTTACAATGCTTCTCGCAATCACAGTAGAATTTTCTTGTTGTTGCCATAGTCTGACCTGGGGTGCTTGACTATAGAGATAATATTCAGTGTGGTATGTCTTGGTGAATGATATCACCTCAGCCAAGAGCCGTACGTCGCTTATTTGCACTTAAGAATATAAATAGCACTCATGAATAATGCGAGCTAGAAAATATACTACATAGACACAAAAATATGTACACAGAAAACTCATTAGAAAGTAAACTATTAGGGCAACTGATTGAAGAGCATTGTCACTTGACTCGAGGGAGAATGGATGTTTGTAGTCTCTCCCATCTTCCAACTTTGGTCTGGTCCTGAGATTTGAGACATGAGAATGAGTGACACTGAGAAGTATGATATCAATACATTGACTACTCACCTCTAGCCACACCGGAAATAAATAGCAATTTGCTCACTGAAAACATTTTGAACATATCTTGAAATAAGATAAACTATATTCACA
>JASFDB010000155.1:0-11195 GCA_036937035.1 Cystodermella granulosa | reverse complement strand
ACATACCTAATATAACTTTGGAATTCCCTTGACAGCCTGTGTGAGGTCCACAGTTTGCGTCTAAGGTTGCCCTTACACTTAGTGCAATATCTCTCCAACACGCACTTTGCTGAATAATGTTGGAAGTATGTCTTAAGCCAATTGAAGACTTTGACAGCATCAGCTTGGACAAAATGATCTAGATTACTGTGAGGCTTTACAATTTTGGTGATGTCATAATCTTCCTTCATTTCCAAATCAGCACCACAATCATTGAGGGTCTCTAAATTGTGTTGATTGAAGTTATGAATTATAGAAAAATTTTCATATAACTTCTGGCTACAAGTGTTAGATGAAAGGTCACTGCAATAGCACAATGCAGCAATCAAGCTATGCATCAAACAATGATTGAACCAAGAACACATCTTGCACCAGCAGATAGATATTAAATTAGAACATGTACACTAGCAAAATATTCTGTTACTTATGGAACTCAGAATGCCCAAAGTCATTAAAATAATTGCAAGTAATTTTGGTGTGATCTGCCAAGGTAAATAGAGGACTGTAAAGAGTGATCAGCTTCAATGGTTGTTATACAGCATAGTATAATGTATATATACAATAGTTTTCTGATTGCAATAAGAAAGGGCAAAGACTTGAGCTGTAGCCATTGGGGTGTTATCTGCAGATTTGTGTTGTAAGGGTTAATTGCATTGGGCTTGAGCACTATTGTAAGGTCATGAATGTGAAAAATTGGCTAGTTGTATCTCTTTTGAGGATTGGCAAAGGCAGTGATGTTAAATTAGGTATTCCTGGCTACATCATCTTGAATCAAATCTTGACTGATATTGTGATTGAGGTCAGCACTAACATATCTTTTTTGGCTGGAGACAGTATTAGCAGAAGGTACAGGAACAAGGTCTGATTTGACTGTGACTCTGGTCAAATCTCGATGTGTGTTGAGTTCTGTGCTGACTTTATGCTGCTCAACCCCAACATTTGATGAGCCTGTAGTAGGGGATACAAAATTATTGTTAATTGTCCTCTAAATCTGAACAGCAAAAATGGTCTTGTTCAGAGGAGCTTTCAAACTCAATGTAATGGCCAGGATTTCATTTTCAATCACTAAGATGGTTGCTACAGTATCAAGAATACCACTTCTTTTCTCCAAATCCTTATTGGGTTGACTTGAATCAATAGAAGATGATGATAGTATAGGATAGCCTGTCTTGCTGTTGATCAATATAATGATAGTAAGTAAGTAAGAAAGCAAAACTCTTTGTAAAACCCTATAGTATGACAGCAATTTTGGGCTTCATTTGTGGATATGACTAGGTCATTGCTAATATTTGAAGAAAACATGTGAGAGATAAATCAGAAAACTATGATGATAACCAATTTAAATCAGTAAAGTGCTAGTAAACTAAAAGTCCTACCAGCTATCAAGTGCAAATCAAGATAATGAAGTACTAGCACCTTTAAGTGATAGACAGTACCAATAATACATAAAACAGCCTACTTGGTAGTATCTTGCCAGATTGCAGCTGATGTGATGTAGTAGTAAGAAGTTTGCTCAAGGCTGCAACTTTAAAAAGATAGACTTCAAAAGAAAGTAAAAACTAAGGTAGGAGCATGAAGAAAATGAAGTTACCAAAAAATGCTTGTCATGGCAGTGCATGCTAGTGGCTGTGTGCACAATGTAGTAGTACTATCTTAAGCACTTGTACTGATTCTCAATGGCAACATTAACCAAGGACAAGTTTGTTTATATGCTTAATACCAAACAATGATTGTGGCAAATCATTGCTGGCAACTTTGTTCTAAGGTGTTACATTCGATATTCTGACTGCCCAATATTCCTGACTTATTCTGACTCTGACTTTATATTCATTTAAATACCATTTATCACATGTACATATCCACTTCAATTCCTTTTCACATTATTATAGATTACCCTGTTCTTCAATCCCAACTCCTACCCCGCTCTGATACACTTAGTATAAAAGTTTAGTGTACTTCACTTGTATATGCAGTTTGAATATTAGTTCTTATTCTGTTCATCCTATGTCTTCTAAGTTGTTTTGACATTCTGACATTCCAACTTCCGACTATATCCAACTAACTTCATTATCTTTGACTTCTGAAATAAGGCCAACAAGGAATTGTGAAGGGCGCAGCACATAAGCTGAAGCCAAGGCCATCCGTTTCCGACATCCCGACATTCCGATCACGTTTCCGATGTCCCTTCATTCAGTCTCGTTCAACAACTTAACATAAGGCTACTGTTGTTTAAGTTACTCTTGTCCAAAAGGTTTGTTGTACATGTTGAATGCTGCAATTATCTTTTGTTTTTTATAATTATCTTTCAATTGTGGATGTTTAACACCACAATGACCATTTTTTTTTGTCATGGTTGTTATACTCTCCTTGATCCTCAACTTTGTGTTTTACCCCACCATTCCCTCTCAGTTTCATTATGTGTGTTCAACACCACAATGACTGTCCTTCCTATGTCTTTTTTCATTGTAGTTGTTATACTCTTCTTAATCCTTGACTCTGTGTTCTACCCCACCATTCCCTCTCAACAATCAAAATTGGTCTGCACACAATGCCTTCAGGAGCTCCCAGGCATGAGCCCTAATTGCTGCCCCTCTGCATCAACTACTCACCATAGCCTTGAGTTGCCCAGCCCCTATGATTGCACCAGCCCCATGCAATGCGCACCTTACTCCATTGTGTGGCAATCCAATTCTGATGGATATTGATGTCCAGCAATTGTGAATGCAGAAGGCTACAACCATGGCATGTTATCACTGTGGTCAGACAGGTCACCTTTGAGCAGAGTGCCCAAAGCAATTCAATATTTGATTTCTATCATTGAAAGAGAAGCAGAAGTTGGTTGAATAGGCCATGGCAGCTCTCAATGTCACTGCAAATTGCCAATTGAGGTAGAGCTGTTGGTGGACTTGGCTAGAAAGGATACTAGTGTTCAGGAGGATTTTTAAGGAAGCAACAGGTGAATAGTGCACCCCTGTTGCATGTACATAGTAATTGATATGGACTGTTAGCAATAAAGAAAATACATGAGTTCTCAATCTCTGCCACATCTGATTTAATCTCTGTCGCACAACCTCCAAAAACATTGGACTCCATTCCCTGTGTTTGCACTCCAAAATGGAAATGCTCACTGTCCAAGCAACTCATTCTAGCTGCAACATCCTCCAGTCCAACATTGCTACACTTTAAGGTTGAGCTTGAGACCACTGACACTGGAGAGCGCATTGGTTCATGTGCACTCATCAATTGTGGTGCTACTAGACTCTTCATTGATGAAACTCTTGTCCAACAGCATCAATTAACTACTTGCAAACTGAAGAACCCTGTTTGCATATACAATATTGATGGTACTCCAAACAAGGCTGGAATAATTGCTAAAGTTGTAGACATCCTACTGCAATATTGTGCATACACAGAGTAATCCCTATTCTATGTTACCCAATTAGGCAAAGAGCAGATCATTTTGGGATACTCATGGCTTTGGAGTCACAACTCCAAGATCAACTGGAGTATACAAGAGGTCAAAATATCTTTATGTCTCTCTACCTGTGATGAATGTCAAAGTGAAGCCTGCAAGGAGCACAAAGAGACTCAATGTTGAAGGAAAGCAAATTCAGGCATGCAGGACTAGCCCCTTTCCAATACTAACCTCAGAAGAGGAGGAGACTAAGACTCAGGATGATCCTGATAAATTGAAACCTTCTTCACTACTACAGGAAGGTAAACAATTGTTGGCTACAACTGTTTCACCTGAGGCCAAATTCATTAGAGCCACTGCAATGACTTTTTAGCAACTGGCCAAAGCTTTTCATCGCAATCAGCAGATGCTTCATCCTGATCCTAGTGGTATCTCAGAACACCTTCAGACCTTTGAGGATGTCTTTGCCAAAGCCTCCTTTGATGTTCTACCTGATCGGAAGGAGTGGGACCATACAATCAAACTGATTTCTGGCTTCAAAGTCTCTGCATACAAGGTCTATCCACTGGCCCTAAGCAAACAAAAGGAACTTGACAAATTCCTTCAGGAGAACCTCAGATGAGTCACATTTGTCCCTCTAAGTCTCTGATGGCATTGCTGGTCTTCTTCATCAAAAAGAAAGACGGTTTACTACACTTGGTGCAGAACTATTGCATGCTCAATGGGATGACTGTGAAAAATTGCTATCCACTCCCTCTGATTTCAGAACTGGTCAATCAGCTTTGTGTTGCTTGATACTCACTAAACTGGATGTCCAATGGGGGTACAACAATGTTTGCATCAAGGAGGGTGATGAGAGGAAGGCAGTATTCCAAACAAATTACAGAATGTTTGAACCTCTTGTCATGTTCTTTGGCCTTACCAACAGTCCAGCAACCTTCCAAACAATGATGAACAACATATTCCATAAGCTCATCATGGATGGAAAGGTGGTGGTGTATCTGGATGACATCCCAGTGATCTTCTCTGATACCTTGAAGGAGCATTGCACAATCACTGCACAAGTCCTAGAGATACTGCAAGCCAATAAGCTGTACCTCCAACCTGAGAAATACAAATTCAAACATACCAAAATCAAATATCTTGGGCTCATCATTTTGCATGGTTATACAGAGATGGATCAAGTGAAAATTGCAGGTGTTGCACAATGGCCAGTCCCAGGCAATTGCAAGGAGGTCCAGTTCTTCCTGGGGTTTGTAAATTTCTATTGCAGATTTATTTGCAACTTTTTGCATCATGTCCAACTATTATTTGATCTCACCAAGAAAGACATTGCATTCTCCTGGTTGACAGCATGTCAAGAAGCTTTTAACACTCTTTGCAATATTGTGGTCTCAGCACTAGTGCTTGTCTTCCCAGACAACTCCAAGGTATTCCAACTTGAGGCAGACAGTTCTGACTTTGCAACAGGTGCCATGCTATTACAACAATCATTGGAGGATGGTAAATGGCACCCAATTGCATTCTACTCAAAAAGCCTCAGTCCAGTCAAACAGAACTACAAGATTCATGACAAGAAGATGCTGGTAATCATCCGAGCATTGGAGGAGTAGTGACATATCCTAGAAGGAGCACTCAAGAAAGTCAAAATCTAGACAGATCACAAAAACCTTGAGTACTTCATATCAGCCAAGAAACTCAATTGCAAACAGGCTAGATGGTCTCTATACCTATTGCAATTTGATTTTCAGCTCCACCATTGCCCAGGATGCTCAATGGGTAAGCCAGACACACTGTTGTGCAGATTAGACCATGGGGCAGACAAATCAGACAATGTGGATATCACTCTTCTCAAGCCAGATCTGTTTTTAATTAGGGCACTGGAAGGAATAAAAGTGGTTGGCAAAGAACAAGACATCTTGCAAAAGATTAAAAAGGGGTTAAGAAAAGGCCTTTAAGAGGATTTGGTAGTATTGGTGGTGAAGGAGCTTTGCAAGGTGGGCAATCAGACAGTTAGGAGTTCAGAATGGTCAGAAAAAGATGGGTTGGTCCTTCATAGGGGTAAGATCTAGTCAAAGGATGAGAAGCTGTGGAGGAAGATAGTCACTCAGTATTATGACTCTCACATTGCAGAACATGCTGGCCAATGGAAAATGGTAGAGCTTATTGCACGCAACTACTGGTGGCCCCAGATGTCTCAATACATCAGAAAGTACATTGCAACATGCAATTTATGCCTCCAAACCAAGGTGCAACATCATTGACCAGTTGGCAAACTTGTTCTCCTCTCAGTCCCTGAATTGTGTTGGGACATGGTAAGCATTGACTTTGTCCCAGAGCTACCTGAGTTAGGTGGTTACAATTCCATTTTTGTAGTGGTGGACTCAGTGTCTAAAAGAGCTCACTTCATTCCAACGCATACTACAGTGACTGCTCTCAGAACCACACAACTCTATCTCCAACATGTCTGGAAGCTGCAGTCTCCTCAAGCAAATGATATTAGATTGGGGCCCTCAGTTTGTTGCAGAACTCACTCACAAAATCTTCCAAGTCTTGGGCATCAAACTTGCAACCTTCACAGTGTATCATTCACTGATACAGCCTTAGGATGTCTAGCTCTGTAATTTTTGTTTTAATGCTATAAATATAAACATGCAATTGAGCATGCAGTGAGGATAATAAGAGTTGGAAATGAGCCTCAGTCTGCCAGTTATTGGCATCCTTGTCTAGTAATATACCCCACGTTCTGCAGAAGGTTTCATAGCAGTTTAAGAAGACTTAAATGATATTCTTGGGGCGCTCGCAACGTCGGCGCCTTGAAACTACTCACATCTATGCAGCGGAAAGCTGCTTTATGGATCACAGGTGCGTTCCGCACCTCACCTACTGGGGGGGTCGAGTCCTTGGCTGGACTTGTCCCGTTCCCTCTTATGCTCAGGAAACTCGCAACGCGTTTGTTGCTGCGCGTTCACTCTCTCTCTCCCACACATCCAGTCAGATCTCTGCTGGAAGTTGGATTCTCTGGGACTGCCTACCCACATCCCACCTCTATCTCCCTTATGACTTACCGCATGCGCGGCCGGGTCAAACGGTCCATTGTCAACATCAATGAAGACATGAACTCCCTGACAGAGAAGCTGGTGGCGTTCCAGCCAGAGGCTCGGCCAGGTTATTGCATTGCAGACCAGTTTTCTGCCCTGATTACTTTCGATGACTGGAAGCCCACCGAGGATAACGGAGTGGGCGCCCGGAAATCCTACTTAAATCAGATGGTGCGCAATCTGCGCACTGATCCACTTGCTATTTACTGTGGCACAGACGCAAGTCTCCCCACAGACTGTAGCAAGCAGGCTGTCTTGGCGGTCTGCATCTATCAGCTTGACCAGCGTGTCCACCAGGGCCACTGGGCGGCGGGCAGAGTTCTCGCTCCCGATGCAGAACTCTATGCTATTAGGGCGGCAATTGTCAAGGCTATCAGCCTTGATGAGGGCTGCACTAGTATTACTGTGTTCACAGACTCAATGAGCTCGGCTCATCGCAGTCTGGACGCTTCCGTCCACAGCGGTCAGGCTCACTCCCTGGCCGTTTGTCGGGCATTACAGGATTGGTTAGGAGGCGGCGGGCGCCGTCTCTCCTTTGTTTATGTCCCCTCCAAGGCGGAGTGGGGCATTCACCAGGAAGCGCATGTCCTTGCGACATCGCTCCTCATCCCTGCTGGGCGCAAGCCCGCTACATCAATGGACTCCGTGCGCGCTGATGCGGCACGCAGGTGTCACGACTCTTGGATGTCCTGGGTAGGCCAGGGATCCAGCTACATGGGCTCGCAATTCCTGCAGCTCAAAGCCCTTGGCGGGGGGCACGTCAAGCCCAAGGCTGCCAATGGTGGCAGCCTCTGGCTCTCACTCTTTGGCTTGTCTGTGTCTCTCATGGCACGAGCCACTCGCTGTATCACTGGGCACGCACCCATTGGTCAATATTATTCCAGATTCAACATTGATGAGGAAATTCAGTGCCGATGCGGCTATGCCATTGAATCGCGCACCCATCTACTTGGTGGCTGTTGCCTGCGACGCCACCCGCGTGTTGGCTTTCCTGAGTATTTAGGGGAGCTGTACACTTATTTGGAGGACAACACTTGGACGTTTGCCTTCTCCCACCCCCGCGACGGGGTGGGATAACTGCGTCGGGCCCGTGTCCTGTGCGGCAGGATAGTGTCTACCGGCTCGTCTTCGGACTTGCTGGTTAACCATCCCTGCAGCAGGACCAGTGCCCATCAACGCTACCCTGGTTCCTATCACTGGGAACTGTCGTCTGCTGCCCGTCCTTGTGGGGGGTGGCATATCTTCACTCTCGGCGCTGGAAACCCACCAGCGCCACACGGGTCCGACAAGGCCCAATGCGCCCGACGGGGCCGCTATTCGGAGCCGCATGGCATTGTGCCGACGCAGGAATTGGGTGTGGGAAACCTCTGGGAGGTTGGTTGGGTGGTCTGGGGGCGCGGTCCATTGCAGGACCCCCCCGTTTTCCTTCCGCGGTCAATCGGAGCCGGCGGGCATGGGTTTGTCCCTCCGCTTGGGGTCTGCTGCAAGGTGGTGGCTGTAGTGGCGCGGGCGCGTCTCTGGGCGCTCGGCTGGTTTTCTGGGGCTAGTACTGCCCCTTAGTACTGCGTTTGTACTCGCGTGTGTAGTAGAGTAGCCAAGGACTGCAATTGCGCACCTTGTTAATCAATTGATTTTAAAAAAAAAAAAAAAAAATGATATTTTTGGTTAGTTCAATCATGCTAGGAGACTTAATCCCTGATGCTTGCATATAAAGTATTAATTTGAGCCTCTCTAGGAAGGATCTGACATTCAGAGGAATAATCAGAAGATATAATGATAACCCTAAGACTTCTGACTAGCCAAATTGAAGTTTTATAAATGCACTAGAGAACTCTAAAGCCTATTATCAGACTATAATAAAAATCCTAGGTGTTATACTATGTTCTGCACATAAGTTAATACACAATAAAGAGATGCACTGCTTCCATGGAAAAATGCCAAGCCTAGAGAAATATTGCTAGATTATGAGCAATGGTTCAAAAGTTCCCTAGGAACAAAGAATGAAGAGCCATACTGTCATTGCATATGGATTTGGGTTGGCAGTCTATAAATAACACCACCCATTAAGAGTAAATTAAAGAGCCCAGATTAGGAAATAACAAAGGCTCAGTGAGTGTTACCACTGGCTCAGCTCAGAGCCATGAGCTGGAGAGCCAAGCCATCAATCAAGCTAAATTTAGCCAGCTATACAGCTCAGGGCTCTGGATGCTCATATTCCAAATTGGGCTGGCTAGAGCCAGGTGAGCCTTCCCAATTAGGCAACACTGGGTTTTTCTCTGCCCAGCTGCCTCCTTCTCCTCCTTCTCCTCCTGCCCCTCCAACAGAACTCTTGGAATACAACTGCACAGGAGACCACCCCCATTGATGACAACTCCTGCATACCATGCCAGGCCTGCCATTTGTTGACCCTATCCTCTGCTACCTTATTTCCCCCTTTCTCTCTGCTCACCCATTCTCATGGCCTTGGACCACCCCCTGTAAGGGCTACCTAGTGATGCGACAATCAGCAATGCGACACGTCTGCGAGGGAGTTCCAAAGAGTGTATTAAATGAGTGTAAACGACGTCAGACACTACAAACTACATACCTGCGAGAGAGTTCCAAAGAAAACAAGGTAAGGATTCCCCAAGCAATGCTACTGACTATATATCTGAAGGCCTCAAGGGTAATGCAAGGCCTTGTACATAATAACAGGCCATGTGTAGTTGGAATAGTAAAATAAGGAAATAATTAATAAGGAGTGAAACATACGCTATATACAAGCATGGGGATGACATCCCATGCTGGTGATGACCTTTGAGGAGGTCCTCTGATGGGCTACGAGGTGTTGTGATGGCCTGCAATGTGAAACTGCAATTATACAATGACAATGTGCAATGACAGTTGCAATTGGCGAGCTGGAATGATGTATGGTTGCGATTTTGTTGCAGTGCTTTGGACTTGCTGTAGGATTGTCGGAGGGTTGTTAGGATCAAAGACAGGGTGTCCCCTGACATTTACCCCCCCTTCAAGGGTGTGGTGACTCAATGTCCTGGTCTGAAGATGCAAAGGATGCATAGAGTGAATCTGGTGATAGCAATTTGCTTCTGGAGCGTTGGGATGCTCTGCAAAGTATTTGCGGATATGTTTGGGGGCATTCTTCAAGTTTTCCAATGGCTCCCAGGTGTTGTCCTCATAGCCAAAGCCATCCCAGTGAACCAAGAACTGCAGTTTGCAATGGAATATTTGCAAGTTCAGGATTTGTGCAACAATCCATTCCTGATTGTGTTACAACACTATTAATAATGCATTGGACTAACCTTTTTCCTTTCTTCCAATAACCCCTTTACCTAGCTCCCCTCCCCATCTTCCATTCAACCGCAGTGCGCAGCGCACAGTCTGCAGTAGATAAAGCGCACTTGTACATTAATGTATCAACACCGCAGTAGATAGTCAGATATATAAACCGTAGATACTTACTTACTCATGTATCTCCAGTTTCTCCCAATAACTACTCTGACTTACTCGCATTGCCATAACGCCTAAGTCTCCTTCCCTACCTGGTCAATCTTCAATTGCCTAAGTACCAAAGTCACTCAACACATTGGGAGAAACTCCACCCTTACCCAATAGATACACTGGACCGACGAAACACACGGAAACTCCTGGTCAACGCTCAACTCTCACAACACTTCACAGAAATTTGAATCAACAACATTAAACTCCAGAGGACCAACGCTCAGGAAAAATTAGAAGACAACAGACTCTACTCCCAGTGGAACGACACAAGACTCAAGGGAGCCTTACAGAGACTTATCAAATCATACAACAAACAACTTATAGGATATCAAGAACTACTCAAGGATACACTTGAAAAAGTTGAATATTGGAAGAAAATAACGGAAGAAAGAACCATTCAATTTAACAACACAGTAGAAATCATTGGAGCACTAGAAACGCTCCAACTACACAAGGAACAACGTCCAGACCAAGCCTCCACGTCCCAGGAGGTCAACCATCCAACACGGCACAGAACATCCCCACCACTCAAAGCCAAACACATCCTGCGTCTCCAGTCAACTTTGACACATACTGAGACCCAGTAGAAGAAGAAGATAACAACGACAAAGACGACAAAAATTCAAACAGTCAAAACAATGATGAAGAAGACCCAGAAGACAATACAGAAGACAACTCGGGAGAAGACAGCAAAATCAAAAGAGCCTTAAACATGAGCAGCCAACAACTGGCACAGACAACACCAGCACAAACACCATTGCTGGAAGAAACAACCAACAGAGGAACAAAAGCAATCATAACCCCCGAACCAGAAAAATTCACTGGAGACAAAACACAGTTTCAAGAATGGTACTGCGCAATAAAACTATACATCCAACATCACAACCTAAATAACAACAACGCAGTTCTATCTATCCTCACAAGACTGGACGGGGAGGGAGGAATAAAAGCAAGCATCCACCTAGACAATATTGTCAACAACAAATACCCAAAATACACCAACCTATGCAAAGAATTAGAAAAACGCTACCTTAACAAAAACCGAGAAAGGAAAGCCCAAACCCTGATGGAATTGGACATTGTTTGGTGCTATTGTGACGCTAAACGCGCGAGGCGTGAAAACTGGTGTCCACTATATCGCG
>JASFDB010000154.1:0-11202 GCA_036937035.1 Cystodermella granulosa | reverse complement strand
AAACTACCCAAACTACCCATCCCACCGCTGAAAGACACCTGCTCACGGTACATCAACGCTCTCAAAGCCCTCCAGGATGAGAAGGATCATGAAGAGACCAAGAAGGCAGTTCAAGACTTTCTGGATGGCGATGGGCCTAGGATCAATGAGAAATTGGTAGAATGGGCAAAGGAGAAGGACAGGTATATCCACCAACTTGACATCCCAGCATCGACTCATTACAAGGCAGTTATATCGAAGAGTTCTGGTACGAGTCCTATCTCTCACACAGCGACCCAGTTGTTCTCGCTCTCAACCCCTACTTTGTCTTGGAGTAAGCTTGTACCCCCATCCTTGACACAACAACACTGACCCCATATTAGAAACGACCCAACACCAGACAGAGGCGCACAGCTCCCTAGAGCAGCAGCCCTTATCTTCTCCTCCCTTGGCTTCATACATGACCTCCGCCGCGGCTTACTCGAACCAGACTCCGTGCGCGGAACGCCGTTGTGCATGGACCAGTATTCCAGGCTCTTTGGGACATCCAGAATACCCACAGACGTATGTCTGCAGAGTACCACTGCGTCGTATGACTGATGCTTATCGCTTCACGTCGTAGAGAGGATGCAAGATGCAAGTCACTGACGACTCCCGACACATCGTTGTACTCAGAAGGGGTCAATTCTGTTCGTGTTCCACCACCACTTCCCTTCTTTGCCTGTCACTCAAAGAAGCGTATACACAGATTGGTTCGACGTTGTCGATGACGAGAACCTCCCCGTCCTCACAGAACGCGAGCTCCTCCGCAATTTACAAGCCATCACCACCGACGCAGACAAGACCGATCGATCAGAGGTGCTCTCCCCCTCTCCACACCTCCACCCACACTAACTTCATGACGCAGGTTGCACGCGGCGCCATCGGCGTGCTCTCCACAGAGAACCGCAAAATCTGGTCTTCCCTCCGTGAGATGCTCTCTCTCGACAGGAACAATGCCTCTTGCCTCGAGATCGTCGACAAGGCCCTCTTCGTCGTGTGTCTGGACGACACTACACCCGAAACGCTGTCGGACCTATGTAACAACTTTTTATGCGGGACATACAACCTCCAAGGAGGTGAACAGGTAGGGACGTGTACTAATCGGTGGTACGACAAGGTCCGTCTCTTTATATTTCTTCAACGTGGTGGAAGGCTGATGATGGTGATAGCTGCAAATTATCGTATGCGCAGATGGATCGGCGGGAATCAACTTCGAGCATACGGGCGTGGATGGGCATACTGTGCTCAGGTTTGCAGCGGATATATTTACAGAGGGACTTATGCTGCTCGCACGCTCCATTAACCCTTCCGCACCCACACTCTTTCACGCCCGGCTTTCACCCTACGCCAAAGCGTACAAGCCTCGTGGGCCGCATGGTACGTTTCTTCATCCCTCCCACTAACCCATACTAACCCCTACCCAAACAGACCCCCCTACACCCCCGCTTGACCCCATCGACACCACCCCCAAAAAGCTCGAATGGAAGCTCACCCCTTCCCTCCGCGCAGGCGTGCGCTTCGCAGAGACGCGGCTTAGCGACCTTATCTGCCAGAACGACTGTGCCGCGCTCGAGTTTAAAGGGTATGGCAAGAACTTTATGACTGGCCATGGGTTCAGTCCGGATGCGTTTGTGCAAATGGCGTTTCAGGCGGCGTATTTTGGGTTGTATGGTGCGTTTTTGGTTTTGGTTTTTCTTTGGGGGAGATTGGTGCTGATTTATGGTTGGTGTTATAGGGAGGATTGAGTGTGTCTACGAACCGGCGATGACAAAGGCATTTTTGCATGGGAGGACCGAGGCGATTCGGTCAGTGCAGCCGGAGAGTGTCGAGTTTACCAAGGTCTGTATTCTCAGTCCCTTTGAACCCATCCTCATCCTGATCCCCGCAACGTAGACGTTCTACTCCGAAGCGGCACCGACGCAGAAGATTGCGGCTCTGCGCAAGGCGTGCGAGAGACACGTCAAGTTGACGAAAGAGTGTAGCCAGGGACTGGGGCAGGACCGGCACCTCTACGCGCTCTACTGCCTCCTCCAACGCGAAATGCAGGGGAACCTCAACCCACACCCCGACGACCCCGCCCCCCCTTCTTCCTCTTCCGCACAGAAGAAGATGCCTGGGATATTCACGGACCCGGGCTGGGCGCTCCTGGGGACATCGGTGCTGTCCACGTCGAACTGCGGGAACCCGGCATTGCGGCTGTTTGGGTTTGGGCCAGTGGTGGCGGATGGGTATGGGATTGGGTATATTATTAAGGAGGATGGGATTTCTGTGTAAGTGTTTTTTTTTGCTTTTGCTTTTGCTTCTCCTTTCGTTCTGGTTTCTTTTGGATCGCTGAAGCTGAGTAAAACCCACCAGCTGTGCGTCCTCAAAGCACCTCCAAACACGGCGGTATCTCGACACGCTCCAGGGGTACCTGTATGACATCCAGCGGCTGCTCGTGCAGCAGTACCGCAGTGCCAACGAGCGTCCGGCGCCATTCGTGGACCACACTGGGACGCTCCGGGATTCGAAGACGGGAAGGCCTATTCACGGTGTTGGGTATGGGTATGGGTATGGGGAGGAGGAGGAAGAGGAGGTCCCGATGCGTGAGTTGTTGCTTATTTTTTTGTTATGGGTAGGGTTGGCTGATACGAGATGTAGCTGGGTATTCGTTCTTTGATAGTGGGGAAGTGGAGCTGTTGGGTCGGAAGAAGAAGTCACCGTTTGCGGATATCGGTAAGGCTTTGCGTCATTAAGTGGTTATTCGCGTTTATGTTTTCTTAGGCAAGGTTATCCCGATGGCGGAGTACTGAATGTTGAATTGATATTGAAGATGTAAGATGACGATTGAATGTGAATTGATATTGAAGGTGTAAGATGTCGATGTGAGTGAATTGTTTCTTCGTAGCCTCCTGTCGTTCCAAGAATTACGATTCAATTTGTGTCATTATTGATATCTATCACTTGTAACTTTTAGCGTAGAATAATCGTTAGCCGTGGGTATGTATACATTTTCGTGATTGAAATGTAAAGTGACAATAGGGTCGCGTCATAACGTTATTCTGACCCTTTGCTTATTCAAGTTATTGTGTCATGATCACAATCGTTGAACGAATCTGCGGATGGGCCACATGATGCTTCTTTACCTTTGGTAGCTTTACTGATACATGATCGATTACCCGCCTGGGGCCACTGCACAATAAGGTTGACTTACCATTTGCTTGTGCATCATTGAACATTAAATGAATCCACTGACCCAGGCTATTTCCAATTGTTGCGTTGGTTAGCTTGGTTTAGTAGCGGTTTGGTGTAAGGCCTGATTTGGTAGTGGTGTTGCAGGGACGTGGCCTTGGTGGGATAAATCTTGGTTTGGCTGTCAGGATGTGGCCGTTTTAAGACTGAGGCATGCGCTGCCTACATGCCTGCGGAAGCGGTGGTTCTTGTCAAGGTAGCTTGATTTGGTGTTAATGGCATTGCAGGGACACGGGTTTGTTGGGAAGTGGTCGTTTAGGGCCAACTTATACGCTGCCTAATGCCTGCAGAAGCGGAGGTTTTCGTCCAAGTTGCTAAATTTGGCAGTAGTGTATCGCAGGGACGGGATAGTCTCGGTTTGGCTGGTTTGAGAAATGGCCACTTTAGGCCTGAGGCCAAACTCTGCCTGCTTGCACCACTACCCAAGCGGTGGTGTCTCGCCTTTCCGGGATGAGTATAAAGCAACGCATGAATCAACCCTCTTCAAACCCACTCAGTCCGATTTCCGGATCTATTCGCGTCCCTTTTCATCCAATCTCCTTCCGTTCTATAACTAGCTCACCGCGATGGTATCAGACCTCCAGCTGCTCCCCAAACCCGCACCGGTATGCCCACCTGTCAAACTCTACTTTGCCTCCAACTGGTCGCTGGGGCTCAACCATTATCTCAACCGCGACCGCGATCCGGGTTTCGATACTGATTCGGATAATAGCGACACGGTCGCGTGCCGGTGGCCGCTGGTCATCAGGCATTGTACAGTGGTGCGGGAGGATGGAGCGTTGCTCTATGCGACGGGATGCGATATTGAGGACGGTAACCTGTTGACATCGATCTTTGATTGGGGGAGTAGCGGTGTGCTAGCGCTGGTGAGGGAGGGGATGGAGCCACGGATTGAGTGTCCGCTGTTGGGGGAGGCTGGAGTGCCGTTGGAGACGTTTGCGCGTCGGTGTGAACATGAGAATGAGCATAAGTGTGTTTTTTTCTTTCTTTCTTTCTTCTTGAGGAATGTATGCTGATCGGATTGATTTGTAGTAATGTAACGATGCAAGTCGCTGGGCTGGTGTATACCTGGGTTCCTCGCGATGAAGACCTGGACATTTATGATGTACGTCTGTTCCATTACTTCACGGTTCCATAACGCAGCTCACTCCGGCGAAGCTCGTTAAAGGCACCTGCTCACAGACAGACACAAAACCAATACCAGACTCCAAATGCTTGAGGCTCGCAACGATATCGGGGCTAAGTTCTGATACGGCGTCCATCAACGGACATGGTGAGAGAGTGACTCTGACTATGCTTGTGGACGAGTCGATGGGGCTTTTGCGGTATTGTGTTATGGCGACCGTGTTGCTCGCTTCGGGGGTGGTGTGAAACTTCCGACTTTTTCTTTTTTGTGAACTTTCTCTTTTGGTCCTTTATGCTTGTTTTGGGCGCAATGGTTTGCTTTCGTGGAGTTTACAGCAATTGTAATATCACCCATTCTCCTTCGCATAGAATACAGAGTAACAGTAGTGATGAAGTAATTGCATTGATGGAGATTGGCATCCGTTGGGGTCGGAGGAGCCTGAGTATATCGATATGACGGCGATCATATTGTTGGAGTAAATGATTTGGGTGGTAAGAAATGAGGGTGTAAGCACAATGACTCGGATCTATAATGATCGATTATGAGATGAACGTAAGTGAATGAGGGGGTTCGTGTCATAATTTTCGGGACGTCTTCCGAGTGAGGCTTTTGAGTTTTGATGTTTACGTTTCTAGAGGAGGGTGGAAACAACAGAGAGTGTCATAGTTGGCCTGGAATAGAACGACCTTCGTTCGAGTAGTCCATGCTTCCTCGTGCGTACTGGCATTCTCAACACTCTTTGGGGGATTATAGTGCGCTTGGCCTGGTATTTAATTTCCGTTTCCAAGCCGAACGTTCTGAAACTTTAAATCGTTGTTAAATCGGTGAAATATATCTTTGCCGTCTCGTCATCGTTGACAATCGGTTTCTTTGAGTACGGCCGTCACCTTTCCGTTAAAGTAGGAGGTGGGGCATCGCACGAAGCTAGGGGTACGACATTCATAAGACCAGAATGGCTTTCCAGATTCAATTCGTTAGAGCATTTTGATTGTACCCAAGTCAAGACGAGAGTTTAGTTTGGCTGACGAAATTCACCAAGAAGCGAAAACCTGAAATTGACCTAAGATTATCATTGCATGTCAACTAAGACTCGGATTACCGTTGGCTTTTTGGTTGGAGGTTACGGGCACCAGAAGTTGTTGTCGAAGAATCCTCTCTTGTTGCCGTATAGAGTCATGAAGAGTGCAGAGAGACACTCTGCCACCATTGCAGTCTACAGGCCTATTAGAAATTAAAGGGAAAGTACGAGGACTAGTACCCAGAAGTCTTTAGAACCCATTTCAACTGTCCATGCACTGGCAGATGGCCGTATGGGAAGAAGAGCTTTAAAGACTACTAAATAGAACCAAATAGCGAACAGCGCCGTCGACGATAATAGACGATAATACTGGACTATGTACTATGTTGGAGAGCTCGATATTCTACTTCAGGGACACCTAACAGTGTACTCCAACAAACGTCAGAATGCCTCGTTCCAACCTATAGCACCATATGACTTCCATTCAACGACTGTTATCATTTAGGCAGCACCTTATGATCTACGGAAGAATAAACTTCAGAACGTCTGGTTCTCATTCTTGTCGATATCCTACGAGTTGCACTCTTGTAAAGAGATGACTACCAGTGCGATTTTTTGATCATCCTCACTACCATATCGAAATTGATGAATCAAGCCGTTATAGCGGCTTTCAAGAAAGAAGAACAGGCTGAGCTCGTATTACCTCTTGCTTCCGCCAGGGGCCAGGTTGACACCCTTCCACCATCTCCAGCCTTCCACCAGACGTTTTGGAAGCCACTTTTGCTGAATGCGCTTCCTGGCTTTTGGGATTACATAGGCCTAGGCATCGTTTGGCCTAGACGCAGGTTTGTAAAGAGTGGCACTACGTTTCGTTACCAGGCTAAGGCGTCACACCGACCTTTCAGAGGCTCATCTGGCCCGAGAATCACTAATACGCTCTACTAAGGCGACTCTATTGACCCGTATCTCTTCCGGACTCAAGTTGCGATATGTCGACGTTTTCAGTGTATACGCGGATCGCCTGGAGTCTGCGGATATATACCTACTTCCCAACGATATGGCTGGCGTGTTCAGCTCTCTAGGACTGACATTGCCCAACCTCCGTACTTTATCCTTGAAAACCCCCTGTGATTCACTAGATTTTTCATTGGCTCGATTGGACTTGTCTTCGGTGCGCCAACTGTCGCCCTGGGAGACATGTAGCGGCCTTACAAGCTTAAAATGATACAAATATACGGGAAATTCTCCGTCGATCAGCCAACTTAGGGCCCAATTCGAGCGTTCTCCTCGAATCCAATACACAGATATCTATGTCCACTATCCATCTCAATCATCTCCGCAAGATGTTTATATCCGCTGATGCGCGTACTATAGCCTCCTTTGTGGGTATTGTGGTCCTAAACAGGTGGTAGTACCACCTGTTAATACTCAGCAGATTCTTCATACTACTACTTTGCGCACTGTTACTTTCAAATTGGATGAGTGGGAAAATGAAGATATCACGAATTGTACGGCCTGTCGCACTGAAGAAAAGGAAGACAATACTTGTTCATCGATTATAACAAAACCTGAGGTAGAGAGTGAAGGTGGCCTCGTTCTGTCTTGTCCTATAAAGTGGACTGGTGAACGTCTGTTGCAATGCGTAATTGGTTTATCGTTCCTTGCACTTGATGAAGATGCTTGGAAGGAAGAAGACGGCACGAAAAATGCGCGGGAGATATTATGTCCAGTCGAGAAATGCAGGGGAATTACTAGAGATAAGACTGTGATTTTAGGATGTCTTTTACATAAATGAAGTTTGTTGAGTCAAAAGTGTTTCATCATTTACTATAATGAGCATGTGGTTATAGCAAAATATGACCGATACAGGTATATACGAATACGTTATATCTCGCAGGATTACTGGTCGGATGTTGTGACAGAAGAAAATTAATACTCTCCCATGAAGTATCCTTGGCCGACACCATCGCACTGAAGTGTACACTCACTTTCATCAGAAGAGTTATCGTCCGTGTATACATACTTTGACGACAACTCAAAGTCAACGAGACGCCATTTGTGGATGCGTTGGTGACGGTGGCATATGGAGGATTCACATGAATCGGAATCATCACCATTATGCAGCGATTGCACTAAATTATTGAACCGTAGATCTCCATGCCATATACCTGCAAGAGACAGATCCATCACAACATCACGAATATCTCTACACGAGAAAGTGAGTATAAATCCCTTGAAAAAATAATGAACTCTCATACTGGAGTTCGCTTTCAACTTGATCTGTTTTCAATGCTGGTCCCAGCTCTTCAAGTAAAAGAACAGTGACAAAGAGATTGTCCGGATCCATAAACAATCCATTCCAGACAGATGAATGCTTTAAACCCTCATCGTCACAAAAGTGTTCGTTACCTTCATAAGGGAACCATTCATCATCGCTCTCGTAATCCTCCAACTGCATCCAGGGTTTAATATCCACAGAGCGAATACCTTCCTCTGCAAGAGAATTCAACTTTAAATAGAAAAACCCGAAACACCGGGGAGTGATGACACCATAGCAACTCTTGTCCTTGAACAGCTGCTCGTAGAACCACGCCTCTCGTGCAAGCAGCCGACAGCGATTGGGCTTAGCTATCTTGAGGCACAGGCGATTAGGAATGTCAAGCGTCGTCGGTGAGAGTAATGTGGCAGAGTAAATGGCACCAGAGCCGCCTTCAGCTATCTTCTTGCCCAGCTCCAGGTCGAGATGACCTGTCGTTGAGGATTTCATCCTCAATGGGGCCCATGCACGACGAGAGATGTGAACTGGCACATGCGGGACTTGGGTCAATCGGGGGGCTGGATATGAGCTTGCGCGTACGAGACCAACGCCTAGCGGTATTTTATTTTCGTATGCCATATTGTGGATGCGGATAGTCCGCAAGGTCAATAAATCTGCAGACTGGAAGTCAAATTCAGTAGTTGGCAAGTAAAGAGCTAATGTCGACTCACCAGACGAGTGTTTTCTGTTTTGTCATCGTTCATGTATTGAGCAGAGGGTATATTTGATGGGAATCATTCCGAGTCGGTTGAGCAGTGATGGGAGTTTCCGTCGGTAAGTAATTTAAACATTTGATCACGTTGATCTGGTCATCACTCACCGTCGAGTACGACGAGTAGTAAACGAGGATCATGCAAAAATGCACTCATTCAGCAGGTGTGTTTAATCTATTTAATGCCCTTTTGCCGAATCTAATGGCTTGACAGGATTCTCCATATACAAGGTCCCAGATGTCGGAAGTTTCACATTTTGATTTTATCATAATATCATTTGGACCTGATCAAGACTTTGCATGCAGAGCTCAAGGCGATCTCACAAGCCTCAAACACTAAACATTCCGAATCCTCGGGAAAAGAAGGCTTAGAGACGAAAGACGAAAGACGAGTAGAGGAATCTGAAAGTTCCGTGAATCGAATACTAATGATCAAGAAAGAAGACGACACCACCTGACAATACTCAGCGGTCCTTTCTTTCTGTCTTGCGCAGTGTCGCATTCAGCATGGATATAGAATATGTCAGTAATCGTATGGACTCTCGTAGGGAAGGCCCTATAAATGGATCGATGAGCCGTCGTCTGTCATGAATAGGCATGACAAGTCAACTCTGCGTCGCCCTGGATGAAGAGGCTTGGAATGTCAGGGTGCCTCGTTCCAACCCATAAGCACCATATGGAAGTCATTCAACGAACGCACTGATGATATCTTGCTGCGCCATTTTGGGTCCCTCATCATCATTTGATCCCATTTCAAGGGTCCGTTCATCTTGCAGCCAGTCTCGGAGAACAATCAAGCGAGAAAAAGACAAATCATGTCCGGAAAGTGAAAGAAGCCGAAGATCACGAATATGGCCCAGCTGGTGGCGAATATGATATTCAGTGGACATGACAATCGCCCTATGACGAGTCGAAGGCAGCCTTCTATACCTCCTGAGCCGCATCTACGCTCGCGGCTTTCGCAGCCTATTGTGCCAGAACCGGAAATGGACCAGGGAGATCTTGATTCTTTGTCGTGGAGCCATAGTAGGGGATGGGGTGACCGTCGGCCGCCCTGGGGTGTATTACTGAACTCAAGCCTGTTGGCGCCTTTGTAGTCCTTGATTAATCGAGATAAAGGTGCGTCTTTCTGATTATATCATTCTATAATATTGGCTGACTGTTCGTCGTAGAAGTGTTGAACATTTGCTCTCTGTACTATATGCTGCTGCTCTCTCTTTTTACTCTTTGATTTTGCACGCCCTGTATTAATATTAATTCATTGCATACCTCACAGATATACAAGTGACCATCTATACTTACAATCATCTGTGCTTCTATTCTCTTCTGATTGTTGTTTTTTGTTTGTATACATACAGCCTAAGTTATGCACCTCAAAATTGCGTGTACTCGGTCGAGAGCACCGCACCAGCTTTTACAGATCTCAGAGTTACATATGTGGAAGTGGTTACTAATGTTTTTGATATTACCATAACTACTACTGAATGTCACATTTGTCCCTTGGAAGATGAATCTACCATACTGAAGAGTATATATGTGTGTACAATGCCCCATAACGCGTGTTCCAAAAAAATACATTCTGAACCTGCGAGTCAATATAGTCGTTGTTAATGCAGATATCATATGTGAAAACAAGACGGATTCATAACAGACCAGCGAAAAGGAAAGAAAATATCATCTTTAAACATGTAGGCCATTGAGTGCTTTTTCAACGACAACGACAACAAAGAGTGAAAGCACGACAAACAGCTGCCATTGCATTTGTGAGCTGAAGTCAAAGAGTATCAAGAAATCGTGAGTTGCTTGCTTCATCACGGGTACCACGAGCTTCCTGAAGGTGGTTTTCTTCACCGTAGACTATGTGCGATTGACAATGAGGACTGACAGCCCGATCTGAAGAGGTCTCTGGGCCTTCCAGCTGGTCTCGACAAAGATACAGTTCACCCAGGTCCTAGAGGGCGTATGCCTCACCGAGGACGGAATGAGCTTTGAGATGAAGACTGACAGCGCGGTTCAAAGCGGTCTCTGCGTCATCTAACTGGTGTCGACAAAGATACAGTTGACCCAGGGCCTGAAAGTCGTTTGCCTCACCGAGGACAGAGTGCGCTTGACGATGAAGACTGACAGCGTGGTTCAAAGCGGTCTCTGCATCATCTAGCTGGTCTCGACGAAGATACAGTCGACCCATCTGCAGAAGGTCGTTTGCCTCACCGAGGACGGCATGCGCTTGACGATGAAGACTGACAGCGCGGTTCAAAGCGGTCTCTGCATCATCTAGCTGGTTTCGACGAAGATACAGGTCACCCAGGCCCTGAAGGTCGTTTGCCTCACCGAGGACGTCATGTGCTTCGCGATGAAGACTGACAGCGCATTTAAAAGCGGTCTCTGCAGCATCAACCTGGTCTCGACGATGGTACAGTTCACCCAGGCCCTGAAGGCCGTTTGCCTCACCGAGGACGTCATGTGCTTCACGATGAAGACTGACGGCGCGGTTCAAAGCGGTCTCTGCATCATCTAGCTGGTTTCGACGAAGATACAGGTCACCCATGTCCTGAAGGCCGTTTGCCTCACCGAGGACAGAATGCGCTTCGCGATAAAGAATGACAGCGCGGTTCAAAGCGGTCTCTGCATCATCTAGCTGGTCTCGACGACGATACAGTCGACCCAGCTGCAGAAGGTCGTTTGCCTCACCGAGGACGGCATGCGCTTGACGATGAAGACTGACAGCGCGGTTCAAAGCGGTCTCTGCATCATCTAGCTGGTGTCGACGAAGATAC
>JASFDB010000153.1:0-11230 GCA_036937035.1 Cystodermella granulosa | reverse complement strand
ACGTTTCTCAACCATGCCAATATTCATGGATTGCTCAATCTACAATTACGCATCCCAGCCCTTCACACACTGGCTGATATGGTCCGTCAAGTGGGGCGTGCACTCTTGAGGCCTTTGGATGGAAATGGCAAAACAATTCTTTCGACCGTGGAGAGCCTTACACTCATACCCAATCCTTTCGATGGAGACACGACTAGAACGTTATTTAGTCACCTCGATCAGCTGAAGACGTTGATCATCCAAATTGACAGTTGGAAAAGGGGTAGTGAACACTGTGTTTCGCTGCTGAGGGCACAAGATGGTCAATTAGACGCTCAAATCCCGATGCCGATCTTCTTACCGAAATTGGAAAAGCTGGTGGTGTTGAGCATGGATAAAAGATCTTCGTCGTTACCCTTTGAAATTGTCCGAGAGCGTATCGCCATGGGTTGTCCGTTGAAAAAGGTTGTCATGGTCCATCAAGCTGCTTGCCAATTGGATGGGCGCGATGGGGAGCGTTTGGCGAGTTACCTCGAGGCTTTTGAGGACTTAAGTATTGAAGAAATTTCGCTCGGGTATCTAGTTAGACCCGAAGATTTTATGTAGTAGTACGTATCAGTATGTATCTCATATGCGTATGCAAGTCGGCAAATATTTGTATGTATTTTAGAGCTGAATGTGAAATTAAATATTTTGATCACTTTGATTAATCACAGTTAATTTTAAGGACCTATGAATTGAACTTGAACTTGGTAATCTCCTCCGAACCTACACTGGAGGAACACCAGAGGACTACAGTCATCGTAAGTCCATAAACTGATCACCCATGTCGTCGACAAGCTATGAAAAAATAGCTTGAATAGGCTATCGACATTATGGCCGAAGTTTCTCACACAAAGAATGCTCCAACTGGCGGCTTCTGCGTCATACACAAACTGCCCTGCGAGGTCGATTGTATCAAGCTCTGCCAAGAGAAAGAGAGAGAAATCTTTACTAAGAGGTATAGCGTGCATAATCATTGATGGGGATTTTGGAGGTACAGGATGCAACTATTTTGATGAAGAAGACGAGGGCTTCAAGTATGAGCACACTTTACCGGTGGAAGTGTTAGCTTCTGACGTATGCCAGTTTTGGCCAACGCTGTCCTCTCCAACCCGTCATTCTGGACTCAGCTCAATTTCGACGAACCCATGCCATTTTGCAGGACACAAACGTAAATTTCCTGTTCTCGATGCTTCCCTCGACATCGTAATGGATGTTTCAGAACTTCACGAAAAAATCTACGTCCGACTGTGAGCTCGAAAAAGAAAGGCCTTTCCTTTGCGGCGTGGGTCCAGAACAGCCATCAATTCTTCACCATACACTCGATCTCATTATTTCACATGTGCGCAGATGGCGATCATTCAAGATGATCGCTAAATCTTATAGGTCCACCACTTACTTCACCCTCCTTCGGTTATCTACTCTTCCTGATACCACTCCTATAACCGCTTTTGATACCAGCGGTAAATGATTAGGATTCATCAGAGTGTCAAGCGATGATTCGAAGAACCCTAAATGGATGCGAGGTTTCATTCCCTTCGAGGCAAATACGCCTCTTCTCGTCAACCTTCATCTTTCGAAAGTACTACTTGATTGGGAAGGCTCACTTGAAATGTTTGAAACCTTCATGACCGCATACTTGAACACTATGAGCCAGACAGAGAGAGATGTATTTCCTCTTCCGTTTTCTCTAGGATGTTAGAGCTTAGGCTCCGCCAAAAAGTTGTTTTGGGAGAGATCTGCGTAGACAACGACGCGGAGTCTGAGTCAAAGAAATGCAATCTTCGATTTGCCATGGCAGCTCTCCAATCTCTTTCGATCTCAAAAGTTGCGATAGGGAATTTTTGCAGAAGAATCTAGAGGCCTTTGAGATAAAGACTATTTCTCAAGTATCATTGGACTACGAATTTGCTATTTTGTCGCGCGTTCCCATACCATTTATTTATTCGCACTGATTTTTTCATCCATCGACATCGTTAACCATCATATCGTACCACAGACCTTGAGGCCACGGTTCAATGCATTGTGATTCTGTACGACATCTCCATCTACAAGGTGGGCAGTTCTTTCCAACCCCAAAACGTGCTCTCAAATATAAAGTCTAGAAAAACTTGAAAACTTGCACGAGGTTAGAAGCGCGACACGTTCAACTAGCACGCCCTCGTTCGCACTACGCGGATCAATTACCAGCCTCAGTATCACCTATAAAGTGATTTTGTGGTAAGAAAGCACGAGTTCCAGACGGACAGGATCTTGAAAATAGTTCTCGTTGCCAATCCCGTCTTCTCATTCCTTTATTCCAGTTGCAAGCACAGACGTCATAGCAATCTATGACCAGCGCTTGTCTCGCTTTCACCTCTTTTGAAGCGCGCAATGAAAGTATAAAAGGAGCCGCAGAAATTAAATTTGTTGAAATTCAACTTGCCCCAAGTATGAGATGCTTCATCGACATGAGAATATATCCTGATCGACTGTCTCTCTCCAGCAAAAAATATTATTCAGTACGGCATAGGCGCAATTATCGAGCTTCCACCAGTCAGCGGTGCCGCAGTGGTAGTAGTCGACATCATACGCATCGATCGTTCGGCAGGCGACTAGCAAAGTCTTGGTATCTGTCCAATTGTCAAAGTGCCTACCCTATCTTGAACCCCACTCAATCTGCCCTTCTCACCCGGGCGAGCATTGACGTCTACAGTCGTTCAAATTCCATGTTTCATAATTCTATCTGGCACATCGACCACTTATCACACAGAGATCAAAAAATCACTATCAACCCCGCAAACTACCGGTTTTTTTTTAACGGTCCATATCATCGGAACGCAAACAGTTTTGTCTAACCTCAACGTGACGGGATACTTACATTACAAGGTGAAAAATATGTAAAAATAACGAACATCCGTCGTACTAACTTGGCTATACCCAGAAAGCTTTAGTGTTGGGGCGTTGAACCAGGGCTTTCATCTTAACATAGTTTCGTGAAGAGTTGCTATTCTCAAAAGACTTATCACCGCCGAAGTTCCCCGCATCGATCAAGAATCTGTATTGACGCTGGCCAATAAGCTAAATTTGTGCTGTTCCGTAGCATGGAGGGGCGTCTGATTTTACTCCTATCAGATGGATGTCTGGCAATCTCCGTCAAACGTGCTGCGGTATAAATCATTTTTACATTCCCGCTCATACATTCCCGCTCATTGACATGGCTCAAACACTTGCTCTCCATGCCTCTCTCCATAATGCCTTCGAAGCTGTTCAGAAAGAGAGTGGAATTGGGATAGAAGCCGTCGAAATCGATTTTACGCATAGTAAGCGATCAGTTGTCACATTATCACACCTATAAACCCTGTTTTCTTTTCTTCAACTAGTTCAATACGTTGCAGATATTAAAAAGTCGGGTATAGGAGGAGTAGTGTTATTTTCAGGACCAAGCTTTGGAACCACCATCGTGGCCGATATCCTACGTGTTGCCCGAGAAGCTACCGTCAAGGATGCTGAGTCCTGGTATCTCTCTTGCGGACATGAATGGCGATACCCGATAGTAGATCCGAGCCAAGCAGTGCTCCTTGCACGGTCTAGTTTGGATATAGAAAAACGTCCATGGGAACATGCGCATAGGCATCTCGATGCTTCTGTTGCTGGTAGCGTTGAGAAAACTTGGATACATCCTCATCATCACAAACTTTTTCTGGTAGTCCATTGGCTGTCGATGGCGCAAGGCTCGTACACAATTACAGGCTACGTACAGATATAGCGTTTCGGCTGTTTCATTAGGCGGTATAACAACGCAAGCAAGAACACAGAATTCTAGGAGGAATGAATTCTCGGTAGAGCATCGTTGGTCGGATCACTGGCTCAATAATAAAAGAAGTCGACTTTTATATACAAATGCTGGGAATCATAAATCATATTAATAATACCTCAAGACTTTTGAGACGAACATCAATACCTGCCCGGGTCTGTTCAATAAATGGACAATCAAAGGAATACAAAGAGCCCACGAGTGTCAGATAAATTTCAAGATGATTTGAATGGATTTGGAGGCGTAATACTAGCTATTCACATTGATGTCAAACGACAAGGCAACATGTCGCCATTCCATTCTCAATCCCAGTCAAGCACTTCTTTTGAACAGGTCCAGCGTGCGCGTCGAACGCAGCGCGACGCATAACAGGTCACATTGGTACCTTGAGAGCTCTTCTGATAAAAAGGTGACGGTACTCGCCCTGAAAATTGTAACTGCCAAACAGCTATGCTGCACCAATTATAACTAAATAAAGAGGATGGAGAGGAGTTGGAGAGGAGTGTTGCCGTTTTGGAAGTTTTGAATGACGAGCAGATGTTCATTGAATATCAAGTTGAATGTGGATTGTACAAATAGAGTCCTTGTGCGAGTTGGCGTCAAGGATACATAATGGGCTCTGTTCATTGTATTTCCATCATCCGAATCGATCTCGCTGGAAATGATCAATGTATATGATGTGAGACAATGATCGGTGCTATACTTGGGGCTAATATCATTCATTTTTGTGGAGAGGCAACTCTTTCCGTTGACCAACGTCTTACCCTCTAACGGACTGGTCAAAAAGTTTGGTCGACCTTGACCCTAGCTGGACCTTGACTGGTAGGCACGTCACTGGAGGACGATTCGATGAGTATTGACTTCACCGAGTTACATCGTAAAATAGAACTTACCCAAGAAGAGAGGATACCAGCAATCAGGGCGGGATCACAGCGGTTCGGAACAGTGACATCCAGAGAAGCTGAAACTCCCCCCGACCTCCATCCTACCATCTCTGATTCCCAGTATGTTGTCCCTTCACCATCACCGTCAAGGTCGACAGCAAGAAAGACCCATTTGTCACCAGTGGTAAAAGCGCCACGTATGAGGCTTCCTAAATAGAAAGTGAGTGGAATTCAAGGATCATGCAAAGCGACAGACTTAAGGTGCTTCGTACAAGCAACGAGGGCCTGAGATATGCCTCTCAAGCATGCGGCAGTGAAGAAGGCCACTATGCTTCGAAAGATACACGCTGAGAGAATAAGGGACGTGTGAAGATATATCTCTGTATGCTGGGTGAGCAGACCCATCGAGGTCAAGCGACAAAGGGAAGGCCTGCGTACGGGCAACGCGGGCATCTGCTACAAGGGTAGTATAATCAATTACTCCATCTTCGATTGCCTTGGGTGAGCGCCAGGTACGTGTTTCTCCAGCATTACAACCACCCTTTGATTGGGAGGAACCATGGCGGCTGTTCTGAAGAAGAAAGTGTCAATGAACATTCGGGAAGAAGTCTCGTTTTGGATTGGAATCAGTAATATCTTGAGCGTTACGCGGACTAAACAAAAGTACCGTCATGTTGGTGTAGGTAGTGGATAGGAACGACAGATGCTTGTACATGTTTTCGTTTGATCACAGCTCGGCAACACCAAGTTGTCGGGTAGATTCAGTGGCATTGCGAAATTTGTTGGCCCAGCACGCCGGCCCGTGTGATATTCAACTGATCCAAAACGATTTCATTGACAGCAGAAAATGGCAAAGACTGTAGAGCAGTCAAAAAGTCAAAGACAAGGAGACAATTCTTAGTCGTACAAGCGGATCATTGGTTCGGGATTCGAGCAGAGGAATCACATTATCCAGCTCAGCACCGAGTTTGTCGGTAGGCGTTGGATCTGATTCAGGCACTTTTTCAATTATGAGTGTCTTCCGAAGCTTTCGAAGTTGGGTAAGCGACAGTTCAAGCTTCAAGCTCTAGACCGCTAAGACCTGAGATCTTGCGTTTCTTGGCTGCCGACATGCTGGTGGAAGTCGTTGTTACAAATCCAATGAATCTAGGATAATGAAACAAGACTTTTCACAGGTCAGCCACCATTTGGACTCGTAAAAAGCTTGCCTTGTACTACTTGCTGGATTATTCGTGGTCGAAAATAGACTAAGAATAATTCGAGTTTGAAGAAATGTGCTGACATCAGCAGATATAGCCCCGGCTAATCCCGTGGAATGATAGAGCGCTGTTCAGTCAAATTTATTCAGCATCGGGGCTCGACGTCGAAATCAACCATGTTCATGCAGACATGTCGATGGTAAGATAGCAACAAGAAGCTTTACAGACTGTCCAGCACGACTGGTTTAGCTCCTTCGTTGAATGTTTTTTATCATTGCGAAGTAAGTCTTCTTTATAAAGATATTTTCGTGTAATAATCAACATTCTGTCTAAACAGCCTTTTCTTCGGGGACACAAGTGATCGTTGCACATTGGCAGGAGGGATACAAGCCTTCGGGAGGCAGTTTCTTAGGTTCAGCGTAGGCGGATTGACGCGGAGATCAAAGGACACTGGAGGACTTACGTTGGGTGAGTATGGCGTTCAAATAAAAATAAAAACAAGAATCTAATGTAATTCTGCATAGTGCTCTCCCTGGAAAGATCATTCAGGCCCTCAAACGCGTAGGGACTGAGAACCCGCTTGTACTTATTGACGAGGTGGATAAGATTGGGCGGGGGCATAATGAGGATCCGACCAGTGCTATTGGAGATTCTCGATCCAGAGCAGGACAACAGTTTTTTTGGATTACTAGTATGTTTTTTTACATTTCATTGAACAATCACTTATATATATGCAGTATGGACGTCCCCGTTGACCTGTCTCGCGTCTTATTCGTCTGTACAGGTAAGTTTAATGCACTTATCTTTTCATCTACTCAAACAACACCCCTTGCCAGCTAACAACCTCGACGTAATCCCCGCCCTGCTGCTTGACCGCATGGAATACAGGTACTTTGGTCCCCAGGCCAAAGAAGTGGACGTGATACCGGAGTCGAACGCGGTGGACGTCTTGATCAGGTATCACTGCAGAGAGAGTGGGGTGAGGAATTTGAAGATGTCTATCGAGAAGGTGAGTTTTGTTTTTACTTTTGGCGTGTTTGGGGTGCCGAAGGACTGGTGTGGATTTATTGCACGTCAGCGTTTACATTGGTCAAGTAACTGTGTAAAGAATGGGAGGTGGCAGGAAACGAGATTGCTAAGAAACTGCTGTGACTCATGAGCACATCCTTGTGGGGACGGGTAATTCCTAGATATCGCCGTCGAAGTGTGTGGCAAGACATAACATAGCCACTACGCTGCCGAACTGCTTGACAAGCTCCTTGGTAAATGACTTTAGGCTCGTCGAGAGCCTGCTCTTGTAAGATCTTGCATCCCAGCCTAAGAAAATGCTCCTCATCTTGATCGTGACCAGCACCGCGACGCCTAGAGGGCATAACAAGAGACAAGTAGGCTAGGGGTATCTGTGGATTTAAATAATATAAGTACTAATAGTGCATCTGATGTTTGATATTGATCAGGCATTAATATTTAATCATGATCACAAGTAATAGAATGCAATCCATGGCTACTGGCACCCCCAGCTCCAAAGATGAATACAACACCATCAACGACTTACCACCAGAAATTCTGTTAAAAATATTCAAAATCTGCCAGGACAGGGAGAAAGAACAGCACCGAAGGAAGGAAAGGTCAGAGCGGTATCCACACAGTCACTTTTACGGATTCGGACGCGGGTGGAAGAAATCTGTGCGAGCGCTTGACTTTGAAGTGCAGGGATCCCATGTGTGCCAGTACTGGCGCAATATACTTTTCTCTGATTCGACATTCTGGACCACACTCGACCTTGAAGAACCCGAGCCGTTCTCAAAAACGCAAGCGTACCTCGCGCGTTCCGGAGAGTCTCCCATCGATCTATGTATGATGATCACGAAATCCGAAGCAGCTATACGATTCAATCACTCAATCGTGATTGACCGGCAGCTGAGAAAAGCGTTGGATCTCATCCTTCCGCACGTGCGGAGGTGGCGGTCGTTTGAGGTGACGACGCATCGTTATATTTATATGCGCGATGTTCTGGTTCGGCTGTCAACGGTTTCAGGCGCGTCGCTCCTTGAATCGCTCACTCTGGAAACAATCATGGGTAGGACGCAGGACGATGCTCAGTGCATCACCTGGCGGCAGGGTATCGTTCCTTTTGGGGGAGAGGCACCGCGGCTTGCGAGTCTTCGACTGAGGGGCGTGCGTTTTGATTGGGTGAGGACACAGGGAATGTATGGAGGGCTTCGTGAGCTGGAGCTCCATGACCTCAAAGGGCAAATAGCACCTCCCTTTTCGGTGTTCTGGGAAACGATGGCAGGTAGGTTGAATAAGTTAACGTTGACCGATGTCACCCTGCCAGCACCACCAGATGACGAGGAACACATGGATCTACACACACTTCGTTCTCTTACACTTAATAACCATCCGTCAAAAGTTCTCATATTTCTCACACATCTCAATTTTCACGGGCTGCGCGAGCTCAGGCTTCGGATGAATTTCTCCAGGGATACTGAAAGCGATGCCCTTCGTGTTGCGCAATGTCTCTTGAGGCCTTTGGACGAGAGGGGGGAAACGATACTCTCTTCCGTAGAGAGCCTCGTGCTCATGCGTAGTCTGAACAAAGATGTGACAATGGCTGTCTTCGAAGAGCTCCGTCGGCTTCGGACATTGATATTAATTGTGGATACGACGGCTAAGCAGTGTCTTTTGGGTTTGAAAGGAGAAGGTCGGATGGAATCGACGGCAACCTTACCGAGTTTGGAGGAGCTGGTGGTGGTGGAGTTGTGGATGCCTGCATCTATGCTCGTGGAAATTGTCAAAGCCCGCCGCGCGATGGGACTTCCGTTGAACAAGGTTATATTCCTTGAGTCAGTGTTTCAACGATTGAGTCAAGGAGATATGGAGGAGTTGGAGAAGAGTGTCAATGTTTTGACGGTTTTAAACAAGAAGCAGATGATACTTGAATATTTGTATGACATCGAGGGAGAGTCGTAGCGGGATTGAAGGGGATGCGGGGTATGGCTGGGGCACATTGATTTGAAAGGGATAACGTTGAGCAAAATATTGGCCGAGAAATGTTCGTTCATGATATATTGCTATATGTTCGGTTTCACTTGAAGCAATTGCAACCACTTGTCACCCGTGCTAGTTTTGGAGTTCTTGTTTTCGTTGAGTTCATCTATATATGCGTTCTAAATGAAAAAATTCCAGTGACCAAGGGAATTGGCCGATGCTTGCTTCGCCTCTGACCTGGGATTGAGAAGCAGTACACGGAAGGAGTATACAACTTTTGGATACTCTCACTGCTCATTTTCAAATGAACAGAAGGTAAGTCCTTAATTTGTTATTTCGATAGAGGAGCCGTTCTAAAAGTAGGTACCTTCAAATGGATAAAGGCCTCTCTGTTCGACGACATGGATCATGATATCCAAAACTTGTGTTCGCTCCGAGTCTCGAAACCGCGACTCGATTTCCTTCATTTGTCCACAAAATTGAGTTACAATTGGCAAAAGGAGAATAAGTTTCTACTTAGGATTCCATTAGAGCCTTTTCTACAGAAACAAAATATAAGACTTACACTTCCTCTAACAAACAACGCATCCTAGTCGTCGTTACCACAGCTGGCTTCTGGCACCACTATGCATCCAGTTCGCGAGAGTATATAGTTTGATCTTGAAGTCCATTTTCACCCATGTTTACGACTGCAGATACTCTATGTGAGCATCCAATATCATAAAAACGTACGGATAACAGACTCACTTGTGATTTTGGCTTTTCTGATGATTACACCAAACGATTGGGCAGTAGATATATATTCATTAAAAATGTAGGTGTTGTATTTGCAAGAGCCCATTTCGAATTCGCAACTGACGTGTTTGTTGTCCGAGCAGCATTAACGTTCTTGAAAAATGCCCAAAAACGTGTTCAAGACCTGGAAAACAGCGTGAGGGATATACGTTACACCAATTGACTCGGCTATCTTTCAATCAGTGGATAGTTGAGCACAGTTATTTGAGAACGATTGCTTGTTCAATATACATCCGTGTATTGGTTGAACTTGAAAATGCGGAAAAGCCAGCAATATTGATCCGTGATTACAAAATCACGAAACGCTTTCAACAATCGGGCCGTTCCTTCTCCTCATCGTACCTCGATGACTCAATCCAATGCGCACCAACGCCCTAGTACCACCCGGACTCATCTTAAATTAATCCTCCAAAACCACCCAGCTAATCTATATCCAAATTCCACCCCCACAGTTACACAACTTACTCTTCCTCCATCAAACAACGCACCTAATAGTTGTCGCATGAACTATAATTCAAAAGAAACTCACCTAATATATTGCCAACTGCCATCAAAATACCGTGAATTCACCTTTTCATCGAACAGTGAATCACCCTCACGTGTGAGAGTGAGAACATCAGAGGTTACATAAGTAACGGAGTGTCTATAGCCATCGATAGTGGATCGATCATAGTCACAGTAAGCTCATCAGTAGAATGGAATCCATAGCCACCAGCACTCCCAGCTTCCCAGATAAATGCAACTCCATCAACGAGTTACCACCTGAAATTCTTTTGAAAATATTCAAAATTTGCCAGGATCGAGAGAAAGCGCAGCGCCGAGGGAAGAAAAGATCTATGCGATTTCCACACAGTAACTCATGTGGTTTCGGAGGCAAGAGGCAAGAGGGCGTGGAGGAGTCTGCGCGAGAGCTTGCCTTTGAAGTATTGGGATCTCATGTGTGCCAGTACTGGCGCGAGATGCTTCTCTCTGACCCAACGTTTTGGGCCACACTCAACTTTGACGAGCCCATGCCGTTCGTAAGAACACAAGCGTACCTCGCACGTTCCGGAGAGTCTCCCATCGATCCTTGTATGCTGGTCACAACGTCTCATGGAAGAAAGTGGGGTACTGACATGCCGGACATTCAACTGGGTGTAGCTCTGGACCTCATCCTTCCGCACGTGCAGAGGTGGCGGTCGCTCGAGGTGATGACGCGTTATTATGTTCAAATGCACGATGTACTTGTTCGGCTCTCCTCGGCTTCGCGTGCGCCGCTTCTCCAATCGCTCGTTCTAGAATTGATGTATGTGTTTGGTACGAGGCAGGACGATGCCCTGTACTCTACGTGGTCACAGGGTATCGTTCCTTTTGGGGGGGAGGTACCACGGCTTGTAACTCTTCGACTGAAGGGCGTGCGTTTCAATTGGGAGGGGACACGGGGGATGTTTAGAGGACTTCATGAGCTCGAGATCAATGACCTCACGAGGGATACGACACCTCCTTTTCCGGTGTTTAGGGAGATGATGTCGGGTGGTTTGACTGAATTAACTTTGAGCAATGTC